>JAHLJT010007151.1:0-22990 GCA_031308135.1 Acheta domesticus
TCTCCGCCTCTCCTCTGCGGACACATTTGTGTTCTATTTAGAAAAATTCTTAGAAATTTGAAGTAGTTAGGAATCGAACGCCATACCTCTCGCATGCTAAGGGAGCGCTTTACTAATTGAGCTACGCTTCTCCTCTGCGGATTTTGAATATGTTAGCCTTATTTATCACACATTTGTGTTCTATTTAGAAAAATTCTTAGAAATTTGAAGTAGTTAGGAATCGAACGCCATACCTCTCGCATGCTAAGGGAGCGCTTTACTAATTGAGCTACGCTTCTCCTCTGCGGATTTTGAATATGTTAGCCTTATTTATCAACATTTGTGTTCTATTTAGAAAAATTCTTAGAAATTTGAAGTAGTTAGGAATCGAACGCCATACCTCTCGCATGCTAAGGGAGCGCTTTACTAATTGAGCTACGCTTCTCCTCTGCGGATTTTGAATATGTTAGCCTTATTTATCACAACATTTGTGTTCTATTTAGAAAAATTCTTAGAAATTTGAAGTAGTTAGGAATCGAACGCCATACCTCTCGCATGCTAAGGGAGCGCTTTACTAATTGAGCTACGCTTCTCCTCTGCGGATTTTGAATATGTTAGCCTTATTTATCACAACATTTGTGTTCTATTTAGAAAAATTCTTAGAAATTTGAAGTAGTTAGGAATCGAACGCCATACCTCTCGCATGCTAAGGGAGCGCTTTACTAATTGAGCTACG
The DNA here is from genome assembly GCA_031308135.1 of Acheta domesticus. NCBI lineage: Eukaryota > Metazoa > Arthropoda > Insecta > Orthoptera > Gryllidae > Acheta > Acheta domesticus. The sequence continues at coordinate 716 of JAHLJT010007151.1, forward strand.
CTTCTCCTCTGCGGATTTTGAATATGTTAGCCTTATTTATCACAACATTTGTGTTCTATTTAGAAAAATTCTTAGAAATTTGAAGTAGTTAGGAATCGAACGCCATACCTCTCGCATGCTAAGGGAGCGCTTTACTAATTGAGCTACGCTTCTCCTCTGCGGATTTTGAATATGTTAGCCTTATTTATCACAACATTTGTGTTCTATTTAGAAAAATTCTTAGAAATTTGAAGTAGTTAGGAATCGAACGCCATACCTCTCGCATGCTAAGGGAGCGCTTTACTAATTGAGCTACGCTTCTCCTCTGCGGATTTTGAATATGTTAGCCTTATTTATCACAACATTTGTGTTCTATTTAGAAAAATTCTTAGAAATTTGAAGTAGTTAGGAATCGAACGCCATACCTCTCGCATGCTAAGGGAGCGCTTTACTAATTGAGCTACGCTTCTCCTCTGCGGATTTTGAATATGTTAGCCTTATTTATCAACATTTGTGTTCTATTTAGAAAAATTCTTAGAAATTTGAAGTAGTTAGGAATCGAACGCCATACCTCTCGCATGCTAAGCGAGCGCTTTACTAATTGAGCTACGCTTCTCCTCTGCGGATTTTGAATATGTTAGCCTTATTTATCACAACATTTGTGTTCTATTTAGAAAAATTCTTAGAAATTTGAAGTAGTTAGGTATCGAACGCCATACCTCTCGCATGCTAAGCGAGCGCTTTACTAATTGAGCTACGCTTCTCCTCTGCGGATTTTGAATATGTTAGCCTTATTTATCACAACATTTGTGTTCTATTTAGAAAAATTCTTAGAAATTTGAAGTAGTTAGGAATCGAACGCCATACCTCTCGCATGCTAAGCGAGCGCTTTACTAATTGAGCTACGCTTCTCCTCTGCGGATTTTGAATATGTTAGCCTTATTTATCACAACATTTGTGTTCTATTTAGAAAAATTCTTAGAAATTTGAAGTAGTTAGGAATCGAACGCCATACCTCTCGCATGCTAAGGGAGCGCTTTACTAATTGAGCTACGCTTCTCCTCTGCGGATTTTGAATATGTTAGCCTTATTTATCACAACATTTGTGTTCTATTTAGAAAAATTCTTAGAAATTTGAAGTAGTTAGGAATCGAACGCCATACCTCTCGCATGCTAAGCGAGCGCTTTACTAATTGAGCTACGCTTCTCCTCTGCGGATTTTGAATATGTTAGCCTTATTTATCACAACATTTGTGTTCTATTTAGAAAAATTCTTAGAAATTTGAAGTAGTTAGGAATCGAACGCCATACCTCTCGCATGCTAAGGGAGCGCTTTACTAATTGAGCTACGCTTCTCCTCTGCGGATTTTGAATATGTTAGCCTTATTTATCAACATTTGTGTTCTATTTAGAAAAATTCTTAGAAATTTGAAGTAGTTAGGTAATCGAACGCCATACCTCTCGCATGCTAAGCGAGCGCTTTACTAATTGAGCTACGCTTCTCCTCTGCGGATTTTGAATATGTTAGCCTTATTTATCACAACATTTGTGTTCTATTTAGAAAAATTCTTAGAAATTTGAAGTAGTTAGGAATCGAACGCCATACCTCTCGCATGCTAAGCGAGCGCTTTACTAATTGAGCTACGCTTCTCCTCTGCGGATTTTGAATATGTTAGCCTTATTTATCACAACATTTGTGTTCTATTTAGAAAAATTCTTAGAAATTTGAAGTAGTTAGGAATCGAACGCCATACCTCTCGCATGCTAAGGGAGCGCTTTACTAATTGAGCTACGCTTCTCCTCTGCGGATTTTGAATATGTTAGCCTTATTTATCACAACATTTGTGTTCTATTTAGAAAAATTCTTAGAAATTTGAAGTAGTTAGGAATCGAACGCCATACCTCTCGCATGCTAAGGGAGCGCTTTACTAATTGAGCTACGCTTCTCCTCTGCGGATTTTGAATATGTTAGCCTTATTTATCAACATTTGTGTTCTATTTAGAAAAATTCTTAGAAATTTGAAGTAGTTAGGAATCGAACGCCATACCTCTCGCATGCTAAGGAGCGCTTTACTAATTGAGCTACGCTTCTCCTCTGCGGATTTTGAATATGTTAGCCTTATTTATCACATTTGTGTTCTATTTAGAAAAATTCTTAGAAATTTGAAGTAGTTAGGTAATCGAACGCCATACCTCTCGCATGCTAAGGGAGCGCTTTACTAATTGAGCTACGCTTCTCCTCTGCGGATTTTGAATATGTTAGCCTTATTTATCACAACATTTGTGTTCTATTTAGAAAAATTCTTAGAAATTTGAAGTAGTTAGGAATCGAACGCCATACCTCTCGCATGCTAAGGGAGCGCTTTACTAATTGAGCTACGCTTCTCCTCTGCGGATTTTGAATATGTTAGCCTTATTTATCACAACATTTGTGTTCTATTTAGAAAAATTCTTAGAAATTTGAAGTAGTTAGGAATCGAACGCCATACCTCTCGCATGCTAAGGGAGCGCTTTACTAATTGAGCTACGCTTCTCCTCTGCGGATTTTGAATATGTTAGCCTTATTTATCACAACATTTGTGTTCTATTTAGAAAAATTCTTAGAAATTTGAAGTAGTTAGGAATCGAACGCCATACCTCTCGCATGCTAAGCGAGCGCTTTACTAATTGAGCTACGCTTCTCCTCTGCGGATTTTGAATATGTTAGCCTTATTTATCACAACATTTGTGTTCTATTTAGAAAAATTCTTAGAAATTTGAAGTAGTTAGGAATCGAACGCCATACCTCTCGCATGCTAAGGGAGCGCTTTACTAATTGAGCTACGCTTCTCCTCTGCGGATTTTGAATATGTTAGCCTTATTTATCACACATTTGTGTTCTATTTAGAAAAATTCTTAGAAATTTGAAGTAGTTAGGAATCGAACGCCATACCTCTCGCATGCTAAGGGAGCGCTTTACTAATTGAGCTACGCTTCTCCTCTGCGGATTTTGAATATGTTAGCCTTATTTATCACACATTTGTGTTCTATTTAGAAAAATTCTTAGAAATTTGAAGTAGTTAGGTAATCGAACGCCATACCTCTCGCATGCTAAGGAGCGCTTTACTAATTGAGCTACGCTTCTCCTCTGCGGATTTTGAATATGTTAGCCTTATTTATCAACATTTGTGTTCTATTTAGAAAAATTCTTAGAAATTTGAAGTAGTTAGGAATCGAACGCCATACCTCTCGCATGCTAAGGGAGCGCTTTACTAATTGAGCTACGCTTCTCCTCTGCGGATTTTGAATATGTTAGCCTTATTTATCACAACATTTGTGTTCTATTTAGAAAAATTCTTAGAAATTTGAAGTAGTTAGGAATCGAACGCCATACCTCTCGCATGCTAAGCGAGCGCTTTACTAATTGAGCTACGCTTCTCCTCTGCGGATTTTGAATATGTTAGCCTTATTTATCACAACATTTGTGTTCTATTTAGAAAAATTCTTAGAAATTTGAAGTAGTTAGGTATCGAACGCCATACCTCTCGCATGCTAAGCGAGCGCTTTACTAATTGAGCTACGCTTCTCCTCTGCGGATTTTGAATATGTTAGCCTTATTTATCAACATTTGTGTTCTATTTAGAAAAATTCTTAGAAATTTGAAGTAGTTAGGAATCGAACGCCATACCTCTCGCATGCTAAGCGAGCGCTTTACTAATTGAGCTACGCTTCTCCTCTGCGGATTTTGAATATGTTAGCCTTATTTATCACAACATTTGTGTTCTATTTAGAAAAATTCTTAGAAATTTGAAGTAGTTAGGAATCGAACGCCATACCTCTCGCATGCTAAGGGAGCGCTTTACTAATTGAGCTACGCTTCTCCTCTGCGGATTTTGAATATGTTAGCCTTATTTATCACAACATTTGTGTTCTATTTAGAAAAATTCTTAGAAATTTGAAGTAGTTAGGAATCGAACGCCATACCTCTCGCATGCTAAGCGAGCGCTTTACTAATTGAGCTACGCTTCTCCTCTGCGGATTTTGAATATGTTAGCCTTATTTATCACAACATTTGTGTTCTATTTAGAAAAATTCTTAGAAATTTGAAGTAGTTAGGTATCGAACGCCATACCTCTCGCATGCTAAGGGAGCGCTTTACTAATTGAGCTACGCTTCTCCTCTGCGGATTTTGAATATGTTAGCCTTATTTATCACAACATTTGTGTTCTATTTAGAAAAATTCTTAGAAATTTGAAGTAGTTAGGAATCGAACGCCATACCTCTCGCATGCTAAGGAGCGCTTTACTAATTGAGCTACGCTTCTCCTCTGCGGATTTTGAATATGTTAGCCTTATTTATCAACATTTGTGTTCTATTTAGAAAAATTCTTAGAAATTTGAAGTAGTTAGGAATCGAACGCCATACCTCTCGCATGCTAAGGGAGCGCTTTACTAATTGAGCTACGCTTCTCCTCTGCGGATTTTGAATATGTTAGCCTTATTTATCACAACATTTGTGTTCTATTTAGAAAAATTCTTAGAAATTTGAAGTAGTTAGGAATCGAACGCCATACCTCTCGCATGCTAAGGGAGCGCTTTACTAATTGAGCTACGCTTCTCCTCTGCGGATTTTGAATATGTTAGCCTTATTTATCACAACATTTGTGTTCTATTTAGAAAAATTCTTAGAAATTTGAAGTAGTTAGGAATCGAACGCCATACCTCTCGCATGCTAAGGGAGCGCTTTACTAATTGAGCTACGCTTCTCCTCTGCGGATTTTGAATATGTTAGCCTTATTTATCACACATTTGTGTTCTATTTAGAAAAATTCTTAGAAATTTGAAGTAGTTAGGAATCGAACGCCATACCTCTCGCATGCTAAGGGAGCGCTTTACTAATTGAGCTACGCTTCTCCTCTGCGGATTTTGAATATGTTAGCCTTATTTATCACAACATTTGTGTTCTATTTAGAAAAATTCTTAGAAATTTGAAGTAGTTAGGTAATCGAACGCCATACCTCTCGCATGCTAAGCGAGCGCTTTACTAATTGAGCTACGCTTCTCCTCTGCGGATTTTGAATATGTTAGCCTTATTTATCACAACATTTGTGTTCTATTTAGAAAAATTCTTAGAAATTTGAAGTAGTTAGGTATCGAACGCCATACCTCTCGCATGCTAAGCGAGCGCTTTACTAATTGAGCTACGCTTCTCCTCTGCGGATTTTGAATATGTTAGCCTTATTTATCACAACATTTGTGTTCTATTTAGAAAAATTCTTAGAAATTTGAAGTAGTTAGGAATCGAACGCCATACCTCTCGCATGCTAAGGGAGCGCTTTACTAATTGAGCTACGCTTCTCCTCTGCGGATTTTGAATATGTTAGCCTTATTTATCACACATTTGTGTTCTATTTAGAAAAATTCTTAGAAATTTGAAGTAGTTAGGAATCGAACGCCATACCTCTCGCATGCTAAGCGAGCGCTTTACTAATTGAGCTACGCTTCTCCTCTGCGGATTTTGAATATGTTAGCCTTATTTATCACAACATTTGTGTTCTATTTAGAAAAATTCTTAGAAATTTGAAGTAGTTAGGTAATCGAACGCCATACCTCTCGCATGCTAAGCGAGCGCTTTACTAATTGAGCTACGCTTCTCCTCTGCGGATTTTGAATATGTTAGCCTTATTTATCACAACATTTGTGTTCTATTTAGAAAAATTCTTAGAAATTTGAAGTAGTTAGGTAATCGAACGCCATACCTCTCGCATGCTAAGCGAGCGCTTTACTAATTGAGCTACGCTTCTCCTCTGCGGATTTTGAATATGTTAGCCTTATTTATCAACATTTGTGTTCTATTTAGAAAAATTCTTAGAAATTTGAAGTAGTTAGGAATCGAACGCCATACCTCTCGCATGCTAAGGAGCGCTTTACTAATTGAGCTACGCTTCTCCTCTGCGGATTTTGAATATGTTAGCCTTATTTATCACAACATTTGTGTTCTATTTAGAAAAATTCTTAGAAATTTGAAGTAGTTAGGAATCGAACGCCATACCTCTCGCATGCTAAGGGAGCGCTTTACTAATTGAGCTACGCTTCTCCTCTGCGGATTTTGAATATGTTAGCCTTATTTATCACAACATTTGTGTTCTATTTAGAAAAATTCTTAGAAATTTGAAGTAGTTAGGAATCGAACGCCATACCTCTCGCATGCTAAGGGAGCGCTTTACTAATTGAGCTACGCTTCTCCTCTGCGGATTTTGAATATGTTAGCCTTATTTATCACACATTTGTGTTCTATTTAGAAAAATTCTTAGAAATTTGAAGTAGTTAGGAATCGAACGCCATACCTCTCGCATGCTAAGGGAGCGCTTTACTAATTGAGCTACGCTTCTCCTCTGCGGATTTTGAATATGTTAGCCTTATTTATCACACATTTGTGTTCTATTTAGAAAAATTCTTAGAAATTTGAAGTAGTTAGGAATCGAACGCCATACCTCTCGCATGCTAAGGGAGCGCTTTACTAATTGAGCTACGCTTCTCCTCTGCGGATTTTGAATATGTTAGCCTTATTTATCACACATTTGTGTTCTATTTAGAAAAATTCTTAGAAATTTGAAGTAGTTAGGAATCGAACGCCATACCTCTCGCATGCTAAGGGAGCGCTTTACTAATTGAGCTACGCTTCTCCTCTGCGGATTTTGAATATGTTAGCCTTATTTATCACAACATTTGTGTTCTATTTAGAAAAATTCTTAGAAATTTGAAGTAGTTAGGAATCGAACGCCATACCTCTCGCATGCTAAGGGAGCGCTTTACTAATTGAGCTACGCTTCTCCTCTGCGGATTTTGAATATGTTAGCCTTATTTATCACAACATTTGTGTTCTATTTAGAAAAATTCTTAGAAATTTGAAGTAGTTAGGTATCGAACGCCATACCTCTCGCATGCTAAGGGAGCGCTTTACTAATTGAGCTACGCTTCTCCTCTGCGGATTTTGAATATGTTAGCCTTATTTATCACAACATTTGTGTTCTATTTAGAAAAATTCTTAGAAATTTGAAGTAGTTAGGAATCGAACGCCATACCTCTCGCATGCTAAGCGAGCGCTTTACTAATTGAGCTACGCTTCTCCTCTGCGGATTTTGAATATGTTAGCCTTATTTATCACAACATTTGTGTTCTATTTAGAAAAATTCTTAGAAATTTGAAGTAGTTAGGAATCGAACGCCATACCTCTCGCATGCTAAGGGAGCGCTTTACTAATTGAGCTACGCTTCTCCTCTGCGGATTTTGAATATGTTAGCCTTATTTATCACACATTTGTGTTCTATTTAGAAAAATTCTTAGAAATTTGAAGTAGTTAGGTAATCGAACGCCATACCTCTCGCATGCTAAGGGAGCGCTTTACTAATTGAGCTACGCTTCTCCTCTGCGGATTTTGAATATGTTAGCCTTATTTATCACAACATTTGTGTTCTATTTAGAAAAATTCTTAGAAATTTGAAGTAGTTAGGAATCGAACGCCATACCTCTCGCATGCTAAGGGAGCGCTTTACTAATTGAGCTACGCTTCTCCTCTGCGGATTTTGAATATGTTAGCCTTATTTATCACAACATTTGTGTTCTATTTAGAAAAATTCTTAGAAATTTGAAGTAGTTAGGAATCGAACGCCATACCTCTCGCATGCTAAGGGAGCGCTTTACTAATTGAGCTACGCTTCTCCTCTGCGGATTTTGAATATGTTAGCCTTATTTATCACACATTTGTGTTCTATTTAGAAAAATTCTTAGAAATTTGAAGTAGTTAGGAATCGAACGCCATACCTCTCGCATGCTAAGGGAGCGCTTTACTAATTGAGCTACGCTTCTCCTCTGCGGATTTTGAATATGTTAGCCTTATTTATCAACATTTGTGTTCTATTTAGAAAAATTCTTAGAAATTTGAAGTAGTTAGGAATCGAACGCCATACCTCTCGCATGCTAAGGGAGCGCTTTACTAATTGAGCTACGCTTCTCCTCTGCGGATTTTGAATATGTTAGCCTTATTTATCACAACATTTGTGTTCTATTTAGAAAAATTCTTAGAAATTTGAAGTAGTTAGGATCGAACGCCATACCTCTCGCATGCTAAGGAGCGCTTTACTAATTGAGCTACGCTTCTCCTCTGCGGATTTTGAATATGTTAGCCTTATTTATCACAACATTTGTGTTCTATTTAGAAAAATTCTTAGAAATTTGAAGTAGTTAGGAATCGAACGCCATACCTCTCGCATGCTAAGGGAGCGCTTTACTAATTGAGCTACGCTTCTCCTCTGCGGATTTTGAATATGTTAGCCTTATTTATCACAACATTTGTGTTCTATTTAGAAAAATTCTTAGAAATTTGAAGTAGTTAGGTATCGAACGCCATACCTCTCGCATGCTAAGGGAGCGCTTTACTAATTGAGCTACGCTTCTCCTCTGCGGATTTTGAATATTTATCAGCAACATTTGTGTTCTATTTAGAAAAATTTAGAAATTTGAATAGTTAGGAATCGAACGCCATACCTCTCGCATGCTAAGGGCGCGAACTAAATTGAGACGTGTGCTGATCCCGCCGTTCCGGGATCATGCGCACTAAGTACCCAGACCGTCCTTCGCAGTTTTCTCCAGGGGTCCCAACGGAAATTCCGCGTAAGGCCCTTTACTGACCTACTTCCGAAGTCAGACGGAGAGCGTTTTCCAGACAGAGATAGGCTACGGAAAATTCCTAGAATCACCGGACCTGATTGGCCGAGGACAAAATTACGGCGTAGTAGCACTTAGCCAATCAGGGGCAAAATTCCGTGGGGTGGGAGCGATTTGGGGCACTTTTGAATTTTCGGGTGGCGGAACGAACACACCTCCACGCTAGCGGCGTAGGGGAGAGCATCACTTCTTCTTGTTCGATTGAGCTGGGGGGGGCGAGCGCCGCGGAGCGAGTAACAGCTCCGGCGCCGCGTTCGAGGGCTACGTGTACTCGACTTGTCTTGGGGTGGCGAGCGCCGCGGAGTAAGCGATAGCTCCGGCGCCGCGTTCGAGGGAGAATTATTATTTTGGGATTTCGTTCGTGGACACTGAGCTCTGCCGTGGGCAGTGACCGGTGACTAGTTTTCTCCGAGATTCGTGATCGTGATAACTCCAGAGAACTTTCCGTGAGAACTACTAATTTGTGTGAACGGAATTCGCGATCATTCACGATCCGGGCCAGCTGACCGTCGCCGCCGCCGCCGTCACCGCCGCAGCCGCTGTCGCCGCCGCCGCTCCTTTGGTAGCTACGGTGGAAGGACGTTTCTCGGCCTGGCAGGGCCATCTCAGCCGCCGACCCAGACGGAGAGAAGCCGCGACCCCCGCCGCCGACGCCGGGGGCCGCCTACACGCCGCCCCATTCAGGCATAAACTTCGGTCAACGACCGCCAAAGAACTATTGTGCATTGCTGTGCCGCGCTTAGGCACTTGTTTCCTCATTATTGTCAGCCAGAAGGCGAATGGCCTAGAGTTTGTTGGGGCCTGTAAAGGAAATTTAATTGTAATTCTCGTTCTTTATTTTTTTTTGATTTAAGTTTTATCTCATTTTTTCTTTCGTTTCTAACTGAGCTCATCAGGTAGGGCCTTTCTTAACTCTTTGAATCACTGTAACTTCCCCGGCCTATTATTAGGCGGGAATAAACCCTTTTATTTGCTTTACCAACCACTGAATTGTTTCTGTAGTTAGCAAACGCCTTACGACTCCTTCCATCCGAGTTAGATTCTAAGCAGGTTACAAAGTTGGCCGACTGAGCTAGGCCCGGGCCGCCCTCGTTGACTTCGGCGCACACCCACGCCGCCGGAGCTCGACGCTGTGGTTGACGATCGACGCCACCGTGTGGCTCGATAACGAACCGTGGGTGTGACAATTGGCTTTCCCAAGTGGGCTCGATAGTACCACAGATACCCCAGTAAAACGCCCTAGAATCAATTCATGTCTCAGTGCCAGTTTGATAATAGTCGCAGAACCTAATTTTTTATTACTGTTGTTTTTTTTAAATGGATGGAAGGACGCTGCTACGAAAAGAACAATTTGTGGTCTGGTAATGATATTATTTATTATTGTATTTTGTGTATAAGTGTTATTGTTTTGTGCTTTGTGTGTTGTGAATACCGTGTGCGCGTTTCACGCAAAACAGCCAAAATGCTGGACGAATCAGGCGTCGATGTGGCGGGAGAGAGCAGTTCGGGGGAACAGCCTGCGCCCGAGATCACCCTAAGTGAACTTATGCGAGTTCTCACGAAGCAAATCTCGGAAAGCAGTAAAAGACATGAGGAAAGATTTGACCGGCTAGACAGTTGTTTGGTTGACCAGGCCGCGAAACTAGAAAATTTGGAGGCGAAATTTGATCACAAAATAGGAACTTTGCAGAATCAGTTAGAGGGTAGATGTGGGAAAATTGAAACTAGCGTGGAGAACTTAGGCCAGGAGTTAGAAAGTTCTAGGGCCGAGGCAAGGGGAAATATTATCAAAATCGAATCAGAAATTAGTCAGAAACTTCAGGCATGTGACAGGAAAGTGGAAGCTTATTGCGAATCAATTACTGAGAATATTGCCGAGGTTAAAACAGAAATGAACGGCAAATTCACGAAATTGAAACCAAACTCAGCACGGAAAGTGAGTGAAATCCATGGCAAATTCGAGAAATTAGGAGTTATTGAAGGGGAGAATATCAGGGACAGGGAAGAAAAGTTAAAGAAAGAAATAGACAAGAACTTAATAAAATTAGTAAGGGAGGAAATCGAGAAAGAGAAAGAGAACGGTCCTATTGCGAATTCATCGGGAGGATCAGGGCTTAGATTCTCGTGGGCCCCTCCACAAAATTTATGTTTTTGGGGAAAAGCAGATGAAAATCCAAAGGTTTTTCTCGACCGTGCCGAGAATTACATGGATTTGACGAAGGCAGTACCGTCCAAATTAAAACCTAAATTCATGCAGGAACTTCTACGCGGAAATGCAGCCCTCTGGCTCACTGCGCTTTGCACCATTCCCACAAACGTACGAAGAGTTTCGTACCAAGTTCCTTGCGCGTTACTGGAACGAACAAACGCGTTACGAATTCGAGAGAAAGATTCTAGAGACCAGGTGGGACAAAAGACGCGACCAATCTTACCTTGACTACGCCATGGAGAAAATCTCCGCTATTAAATTGTGTGACCCCATGATAGAGGATAAAAAGGTCATTTGGCTTTTGACCGCGCATTACCCTACCTATGTGCAAAATTTAATTAATAGTGTAGGATGTGAGGACCTCGATCGATTCCAGGAGCTGCTCGCTCAATTTGATAGGACTCGGGTAATTTCTTATGAGGATAATTGGGAGCGAAACCAAGGGAACGGCCAGAACCGACCGTCATGGCGTCGCGATGACCGGAATCGGGGGAACGCTGCAAATGAGCGACGCCCACCACCGGATTCTAATGAGAATCGAGGCGGGAACGCTGGGGACAGAAACGGTCAGCATGATTCCACTAGACAGAGCCCGTTAAATTAGAACCGTTCGAGCAGTAAGGTACCGGGGTCCCGAACGAGTTGTGTCAGAGGTACCAATTTCCAAGGTAGTGTCAGTGAACTACGCATTTCATGACTTAAATGACGATGCGAATGAACATGTGAAGGAACTCGCACGGAAGTGCCCAGTAATCGAGTTTCTCACAGGAAATTTTAATGTACGCGCTCTAGTAGATACCGGCAGTGAGGTTAGCGCAATTTCAAAGAAATTTTACTCGCAACTAATAAGTGAACGCATTCCAGTGCCAACTTTGCCTACGGGTAAATGCTTCGTTGTAGGAATCGGGAAGAAGAAAAGTAAGCCGATTTTCATGCAGGCCTTAATCTCACTAAATTTCGGGAAGTTTCATTCGACGTGCCATGTTTAGTCATAGAAGACTTGAATTATGATGTTATTCTAGGGGTAGATTTCTTGCGGGAAAATAACGGGATAGTGGATTTTTCCAGGAATATTGTGAGTTTCGGTGAGGGTAGGGAAATTGAGATACAAGATGACGAGGACAGACCGGACGTTAGCATTTCATGTGGGTTTGGGGATTCGGGGGATGACGTGAGTGGAGTCATTAACAAGTGCTTGCTAGGAAATGATTCACTAAATGACCACGAGCGCCATCAGCTGCAGCAATTGCTCTGCAAATACGGCAACGTTTTCGATCGTCCCGTGCATCCAATAAAAGACTTTTGCTTTCGGATCCAGGTCACCGATGACTCACCCTTTAAAGTGAAAAATTACCCTATTCCGCAGTCCATTAGGGGGGAAGTCGATGAAACGATCAAAAACATGATTAGTGAAGGCATTATTGAGAGGTCAGTCACGGCCTACTTAAACCCGATTGTTGTTGTCAAGAAGAAAGACGGGAAAGTTAGAATTTGTTTAGATGCACGACGAATCAACGAAGTTACAGTCCCAGAAAACGAGGCACCTCAAAACATAGACGAAATTCTTTGGAAATTCAACGAAACTAAAAATTTTTTCGGCCTTAGATTTTTCGAGTTCTTATTGGCAGATTTCCATCCACCCCGACGATAGGAAGTTCACGGGATTCTTATACAACGGCTTAACCTACGTCTGGAAACGTATGCCTCCTGCGGGACGAAAACGGCCTTCCAGCCGGAAAATTCAATTTTTTCAACCTCCGTCCGTTTAAAGAGTAGAAGTCACTGACAACCTCTGCACACGATTCGGAGTACCTTGGGCTCGCGGTACAGTTCATGTTCTTCTTTGTTAAATTTTGTAGGGTTAATTAGAATTAAGATCTAGTAGTAGTTGCAATTTTCTTAGTTACTGTAGAATGATTTAATGTTAGGCATCGCCATGTTATTTTTTTGAAATTTCATCACGACGAGAAAAAAAATTCTCATTTCCAAATCTCAATTTTTCAAAGCCCCAATTTTTTTTCTCTATTCGGAGGGGAGGGCCAATGTAGCGGTACGCTATTTTTAATACTTCTTAAATTTCACAAATAACTGTCGATGTGAACCGTCCACCTCCCGCAGCCGCCAGCCGGGTCGGCGCGCCCCCTCCGCTAATGGAAGGGATGACAGCACGCGCTCCTCTAAAGTTTATGGCCATCGTCCGCGAGTCGACCCTCATCCCGTCACGCACCCGGGCGCCGAAGAAGAGATTAGAGACGTGTGCTGATCCCGCCGTTCCGGGTATCATGCGCACTAAGTACCCAGACCGTCCTTCGCAGTTTTCTCCAGGGGTCCCAACGGACATTCCGCGTACCCTTTACTGACCTACTTCCGAAGTCAGACGGAGAGCGTTTTCCAGACAGAGATAGGGCTACGGAAAATTCCTAGAATCACCGGACCTGATTGGCCGAGGACAAAATTACGGCGTAGTAGCACTTAGCCAATCAGGGGCAAAATTCCGTGGGGTGGGAGCGATTTTGGGGCACTTTTGAATTTTCGGGGTGGCGGAACGAACACACCTCCACGCTAGCGGCGTAGGGGAGAGCATCACTTCTTCTTGTTCGATTGAGCTGGGGGGGCGAGCGCCGCGGAGCGAGTAACAGCTCCGGCGCCGCGTTCGAGGGCTACGTGTACTCGACTTGTCTTGGGTGGCGAGCGCCGCGGAGTAAGCGATAGCTCCGGCGCCGCGTTCGAGGGAGAATTATTATTTTGGGATTTCGTTCGTGGACACTGAGCTCTGCCGTGGGCAGTGACCGGTGACTAGTTTTCTCCGAGATTCGTGATCGTGATAACTCCAGAGAACTTTCCGTGAGAACTACTAATTTGTGTGAACGGAATTCGCGATCATTCACGATCCGGGCCAGCTGACCGTCGCCGCCGCCGCCGTCACCGCCGCAGCCGCTGTCGCCGCCGCCGCTCCTTTGGTAGCTACGGTGGAAGGACGTTTCTCGGCCTGGCAGGGCCATCTCAGCCGCCGACCCAGACGGAGAGAAGCCGCGACCCCCGCCGCCGACGCCGAGGGCCGCCTACACGCCGCCCCATTCAGGCATAAACTTCGGTCAACGACCGCCAAAGAACTATTGTGCATTGCTGTGCCGCGCTTAGGCACTTGTTTCCTCATTATTGTCAGCCAGAAGGCGAATGGCCTAGAGTTTGTTGGGGCCTGTAAAGGAATTTAATTGTAATTCTCGTTCTTTATTTTTTTTTGATTTAAGTTTTATCTCATTTTTTCTTTCGTTTCTAACTGAGCTCATCAGGTAGGGCCTTTCTTAACTCTTTGAATCACTGTAACTTCCCCGGCCTATTATTAGGCGGGAATAAACCCTTTTATTTGCTTTACCAACCACTGAATTGTTTCTGTAGTTAGCAAACGCCTTACGACTCCTTCCATCCGAGTTAGATTCTAAGCAGGTTACAAAGTTGGCCGACTGAGCTAGGCCCGGGCCGCCCTCGTTGACTTCGGCGCACACCCACGCCGCCGGAGCTCGACGCTGTGGTTGACGATCGACGCCACCGTGTGGCTCGATAACGAACCGTGGGTGTGACAATATATTAGCCTTATTTATCACAACATTTGTGTTCTATTTAGAAAAATTCTTAGAAATTTGAAGTAGTTAGGTTTCGAACGCCATACCTCTCGCATGCTAAGCGAGCGCTTTACTAATTGAGCTACGCCTCTCCTCTGCGGATTTTGAATATATTAGCCTTATTTATCACAACATTTGTGTTCTATTTAGAAAAATTCTTAGAAATTTGAAGTAGTTAGGTTTCGAACGCCATACCTCTCGCATGCTAAGCGAGCGCTTTACTAATTGAGCTACGCCTCTCCTCTGGGATTTTGAAATTATTAGCCTTATTTATCACAACATTTGTGTTCTATTTAGAAAAATTCTTAGAAATTTGAAGTAGTTAGGTTTCGAACGCCATACCTCTCGCATGCTAAGCGAGCGCTTTACTAATTGAGCTACGCCTCTCCTCTGCGGATTTTGAATATATTAGCCTTATTTATCACAACATTTGTGTTCTATTTAGAAAAATTCTTAGAAATTTGAAGTAGTTAGGTTTCGAACGCCATACCTCTCGCATGCTAAGCGAGCGCTTTACTAATTGAGCTACGCCTCTCCTCTGCGGATTTTGAATATATTAGCCTTATTTATCACAACATTTGTGTTCTATTTAGAAAAATTCTTAGAAATTTCAAGTAGTTAGGTTTCGAACGCCATACCTCTCGCATGCTAAGCGAGCGCTTTACTAATTGAGCTACGCCTCTCCTCTGCGGATTTTGAATATATTAGCCTTATTTATCACAACATTTGTGTTCTATTTAGAAAAATTCTTAGAAATTTGAAGTAGTTAGGTTTCGAACGCCATACCTCTCGCATGCTAAGCGAGCGCTTTACTAATTGAGCTACGCCTCTCCTCTGCGGATTTTGAATATATTAGCCTTATTTATCACAACATTTGTGTTCTATTTAGAAAAATTCTTAGAAATTTCAAGTAGTTAGGTTTCGAACGCCATACCTCTCGCATGCTAAGCGAGCGCTTTACTAATTGAGCTACGCCTCTCCTCTGCGGATTTTGAATATATTAGCCTTATTTATCACAACATTTGTGTTCTATTTAGAAAAATTCTTAGAAATTTCAAGTAGTTAGGTTTCGAACGCCATACCTCTCGCATGCTAAGCGAGCGCTTTACTAATTGAGCTACGCCTCTCCTCTGCGGATTTTGAATATATTAGCCTTATTTATCACAACATTTGTGTTCTATTTAGAAAAATTCTTAGAAATTTCAAGTAGTTAGGTTTCGAACGCCATACCTCTCGCATGCTAAGCGAGCGCTTTACTAATTGAGCTACGCCTCTCCTCTGCGGATTTTGAATATATTAGCCTTATTTATCACAACATTTGTGTTCTATTTAGAAAAATTCTTAGAAATTTCAAGTAGTTAGGTTTCGAACGCCATACCTCTCGCATGCTAAGCGAGCGCTTTACTAATTGAGCTACGCCTCTCCTCTGCGGATTTTGAATATATTAGCCTTATTTATCACAACATTTGTGTTCTATTTAGAAAAATTCTTAGAAATTTCAAGTAGTTAGGTTTCGAACGCCATACCTCTCGCATGCTAAGCGAGCGCTTTACTAATTGAGCTACGCCTCTCCTCTGCGGATTTTGAATATATTAGCCTTATTTATCACAACATTTGTGTTCTATTTAGAAAAATTCTTAGAAATTTCAAGTAGTTAGGTTTCGAACGCCATACCTCTCGCATGCTAAGCGAGCGCTTTACTAATTGAGCTACGCCTCTCCTCTGCGGATTTTGAATATATTAGCCTTATTTATCACAACATTTGTGTTCTATTTAGAAAAATTCTTAGAAATTTCAAGTAGTTAGGTTTCGAACGCCATACCTCTCGCATGCTAAGCGAGCGCTTTACTAATTGAGCTACGCCTCTCCTCTGCGGATTTTGAATATATTAGCCTTATTTATCACAACATTTGTGTTCTATTTAGAAAAATTCTTAGAAATTTCAAGTAGTTAGGTTTCGAACGCCATACCTCTCGCATGCTAAGCGAGCGCTTTACTAATTGAGCTACGCCTCTCCTCTGCGGATTTTGAATATATTAGCCTTATTTATCACAACATTTGTGTTCTATTTAGAAAAATTCTTAGAAATTTAAGTAGTTAGGTTTCGAACGCCATACCTCTCGCATGCTAAGCGAGCGCTTTACTAATTGAGCTACGCCTCTCCTCTGCGGATTTTGAATATATTAGCCTTATTTATCACAACATTTGTGTTCTATTTAGAAAAATTCTTAGAAATTTCAAGTAGTTAGGTTTCGAACGCCATACCTCTCGCATGCTAAGCGAGCGCTTTACTAATTGAGCTACGCCTCTCCTCTGCGGATTTTGAATATATTAGCCTTATTTATCACAACATTTGTGTTCTATTTAGAAAAATTCTTAGAAATTTCAAGTAGTTAGGTTTCGAACGCCATACCTCTCGCATGCTAAGCGAGCGCTTTACTAATTGAGCTACGCCTCTCCTCTGCGGATTTTGAATATATTAGCCTTATTTATCACAACATTTGTGTTCTATTTAGAAAAATTCTTAGAAATTTGAAGTAGTTAGGTTTCGAACGCCATACCTCTCGCATGCTAAGCGAGCGCTTTACTAATTGAGCTACGCCTCTCCTCTGCGGATTTTGAATATATTAGCCTTATTTATCACAACATTTGTGTTCTATTTAGAAAAATTCTTAGAAATTTCAAGTAGTTAGGTTTCGAACGCCATACCTCTCGCATGCTAAGCGAGCGCTTTACTAATTGAGCTACGCCTCTCCTCTGCGGATTTTGAATATATTAGCCTTATTTATCACAACATTTGTGTTCTATTTAGAAAAATTCTTAGAAATTTGAAGTAGTTAGGTTTCGAACGCCATACCTCTCGCATGCTAAGCGAGCGCTTTACTAATTGAGCTACGCCTCTCCTCTGCGGATTTTGAATATATTAGCCTTATTTATCACAACATTTGTGTTCTATTTAGAAAAATTCTTAGAAATTTGAAGTAGTTAGGTTTCGAACGCCATACCTCTCGCATGCTAAGCGAGCGCTTTACTAATTGAGCTACGCCTCTCCTCTGCGGATTTTGAATATATTAGCCTTATTTATCACAACATTTGTGTTCTATTTAGAAAAATTCTTAGAAATTTCAAGTAGTTAGGTTTCGAACGCCATACCTCTCGCATGCTAAGCGAGCGCTTTACTAATTGAGCTACGCCTCTCCTCTGCGGATTTTGAATATATTAGCCTTATTTATCACAACATTTGTGTTCTATTTAGAAAAATTCTTAGAAATTTCAAGTAGTTAGGTTTCGAACGCCATACCTCTCGCATGCTAAGCGAGCGCTTTACTAATTGAGCTACGCCTCTCCTCTGCGGATTTTGAATATATTAGCCTTATTTATCACAACATTTGTGTTCTATTTAGAAAAATTCTTAGAAATTTCAAGTAGTTAGGTTTCGAACGCCATACCTCTCGCATGCTAAGCGAGCGCTTTACTAATTGAGCTACGCCTCTCCTCTGCGGATTTTGAATATATTAGCCTTATTTATCACAACATTTGTGTTCTATTTAGAAAAATTCTTAGAAATTTAAGTAGTTAGGTTTCGAACGCCATACCTCTCGCATGCTAAGCGAGCGCTTTACTAATTGAGCTACGCCTCTCCTCTGCGGATTTTGAATATATTAGCCTTATTTATCACAACATTTGTGTTCTATTTAGAAAAATTCTTAGAAATTTGAAGTAGTTAGGTTTCGAACGCCATACCTCTCGCATGCTAAGCGAGCGCTTTACTAATTGAGCTACGCCTCTCCTCTGCGGATTTTGAATATATTAGCCTTATTTATCACAACATTTGTGTTCTATTTAGAAAAATTCTTAGAAATTTGAAGTAGTTAGGTTTCGAACGCCATACCTCTCGCATGCTAAGCGAGCGCTTTACTAATTGAGCTACGCCTCTCCTCTGCGGATTTTGAATATATTAGCCTTATTTATCACAACATTTGTGTTCTATTTAGAAAAATTCTTAGAAATTTCAAGTAGTTAGGTTTCGAACGCCATACCTCTCGCATGCTAAGCGAGCGCTTTACTAATTGAGCTACGCCTCTCCTCTGCGGATTTTGAATATATTAGCCTTATTTATCACAACATTTGTGTTCTATTTAGAAAAATTCTTAGAAATTTCAAGTAGTTAGGTTTCGAACGCCATACCTCTCGCATGCTAAGCGAGCGCTTTACTAATTGAGCTACGCCTCTCCTCTGCGGATTTTGAATATATTAGCCTTATTTATCACAACATTTGTGTTCTATTTAGAAAAATTCTTAGAAATTTGAAGTAGTTAGGTTTCGAACGCCATACCTCTCGCATGCTAAGCGAGCGCTTTACTAATTGAGCTACGCCTCTCCTCTGCGGATTTTGAATATATTAGCCTTATTTATCACAACATTTGTGTTCTATTTAGAAAAATTCTTAGAAATTTGAAGTAGTTAGGTTTCGAACGCCATACCTCTCGCATGCTAAGCGAGCGCTTTACTAATTGAGCTACGCCTCTCCTCTGCGGATTTTGAATATATTAGCCTTATTTATCACAACATTTGTGTTCTATTTAGAAAAATTCTTAGAAATTTTAAGTAGTTAGGTTTCGAACGCCATACCTCTCGCATGCTAAGCGAGCGCTTTACTAATTGAGCTACGCCTCTCCTCTGCGGATTTTGAATATATTAGCCTTATTTATCACAACATTTGTGTTCTATTTAGAAAAATTCTTAGAAATTTGAAGTAGTTAGGTTTCGAACGCCATACCTCTCGCATGCTAAGCGAGCGCTTTACTAATTGAGCTACGCCTCTCCTCTGCGGATTTTGAATATATTAGCCTTATTTATCACAACATTTGTGTTCTATTTAGAAAAATTCTTAGAAATTTAAGTAGTTAGGTTTCGAACGCCATACCTCTCGCATGCTAAGCGAGCGCTTTACTAATTGAGCTACGCCTCTCCTCTGCGGATTTTGAATATATTAGCCTTATTTATCACAACATTTGTGTTCTATTTAGAAAAATTCTTAGAAATTTCAAGTAGTTAGGTTTCGAACGCCATACCTCTCGCATGCTAAGCGAGCGCTTTACTAATTGAGCTACGCCTCTCCTCTGCGGATTTTGAATATATTAGCCTTATTTATCACAACATTTGTGTTCTATTTAGAAAAATTCTTAGAAATTTGAAGTAGTTAGGTTTCGAACGCCATACCTCTCGCATGCTAAGCGAGCGCTTTACTAATTGAGCTACGCCTCTCCTCTGCGGATTTTGAATATATTAGCCTTATTTATCACAACATTTGTGTTCTATTTAGAAAAATTCTTAGAAATTTGAAGTAGTTAGGTTTCGAACGCCATACCTCTCGCATGCTAAGCGAGCGCTTTACTAATTGAGCTACGCCTCTCCTCTGCGGATTTTGAATATATTAGCCTTATTTATCACAACATTTGTGTTCTATTTAGAAAAATTCTTAGAAATTTAAGTAGTTAGGTTTCGAACGCCATACCTCTCGCATGCTAAGCGAGCGCTTTACTAATTGAGCTACGCCTCTCCTCTGCGGATTTTGAATATATTAGCCTTATTTATCACAACATTTGTGTTCTATTTAGAAAAATTCTTAGAAATTTCAAGTAGTTAGGTTTCGAACGCCATACCTCTCGCATGCTAAGCGAGCGCTTTACTAATTGAGCTACGCCTCTCCTCTGCGGATTTTGAATATATTAGCCTTATTTATCACAACATTTGTGTTCTATTTAGAAAAATTCTTAGAAATTTGAAGTAGTTAGGTTTCGAACGCCATACCTCTCGCATGCTAAGCGAGCGCTTTACTAATTGAGCTACGCCTCTCCTCTGCGGATTTTGAATATATTAGCCTTATTTATCACAACATTTGTGTTCTATTTAGAAAAATTCTTAGAAATTTGAAGTAGTTAGGTTTCGAACGCCATACCTCTCGCATGCTAAGCGAGCGCTTTACTAATTGAGCTACGCCTCTCCTCTGCGGATTTTGAATATATTAGCCTTATTTATCACAACATTTGTGTTCTATTTAGAAAAATTCTTAGAAATTTGAAGTAGTTAGGTTTCGAACGCCATACCTCTCGCATGCTAAGCGAGCGCTTTACTAATTGAGCTACGCCTCTCCTCTGCGGATTTTGAATATATTAGCCTTATTTATCACAACATTTGTGTTCTATTTAGAAAAATTCTTAGAAATTTAAGTAGTTAGGTTTCGAACGCCATACCTCTCGCATGCTAAGCGAGCGCTTTACTAATTGAGCTACGCCTCTCCTCTGCGGATTTTGAATATATTAGCCTTATTTATCACAACATTTGTGTTCTATTTAGAAAAATTCTTAGAAATTTGAAGTAGTTAGGTTTCGAACGCCATACCTCTCGCATGCTAAGCGAGCGCTTTACTAATTGAGCTACGCCTCTCCTCTGCGGATTTTGAATATATTAGCCTTATTTATCACAACATTTGTGTTCTATTTAGAAAAATTCTTAGAAATTTGAAGTAGTTAGGTTTCGAACGCCATACCTCTCGCATGCTAAGCGAGCGCTTTACTAATTGAGCTACGCCTCTCCTCTGCGGATTTTGAATATATTAGCCTTATTTATCACAACATTTGTGTTCTATTTAGAAAAATTCTTAGAAATTTCAAGTAGTTAGGTTTCGAACGCCATACCTCTCGCATGCTAAGCGAGCGCTTTACTAATTGAGCTACGCCTCTCCTCTGCGGATTTTGAATATATTAGCCTTATTTATCACAACATTTGTGTTCTATTTAGAAAAATTCTTAGAAATTTCAAGTAGTTAGGTTTCGAACGCCATACCTCTCGCATGCTAAGCGAGCGCTTTACTAATTGAGCTACGCCTCTCCTCTGCGGATTTTGAATATATTAGCCTTATTTATCACAACATTTGTGTTCTATTTAGAAAAATTCTTAGAAATTTGAAGTAGTTAGGTTTCGAACGCCATACCTCTCGCATGCTAAGCGAGCGCTTTACTAATTGAGCTACGCCTCTCCTCTGCGGATTTTGAATATATTAGCCTTATTTATCACAACATTTGTGTTCTATTTAGAAAAATTCTTAGAAATTTGAAGTAGTTAGGTTTCGAACGCCATACCTCTCGCATGCTAAGCGAGCGCTTTACTAATTGAGCTACGCCTCTCCTCTGCGGATTTTGAATATATTAGCCTTATTTATCACAACATTTGTGTTCTATTTAGAAAAATTCTTAGAAATTTGAAGTAGTTAGGTTTCGAACGCCATACCTCTCGCATGCTAAGCGAGCGCTTTACTAATTGAGCTACGCCTCTCCTCTGCGGATTTTGAATATATTAGCCTTATTTATCACAACATTTGTGTTCTATTTAGAAAAATTCTTAGAAATTTAAGTAGTTAGGTTTCGAACGCCATACCTCTCGCATGCTAAGCGAGCGCTTTACTAATTGAGCTACGCTTCTCCTCTGCGGATTTTGAATATATTAGCCTTATTTATCACAACATTTGTGTTCTATTTAGAAAAATTCTTAGAAATTTGAAGTAGTTAGGATTCGAACGCCATACCTCTCGCATGCTAAGCGAGCGCTTTACTAATTGAGCTACGCCTCTCTCTGCGGATTTTGAATATATTAGCCTTATTTATCACAACATTTGTGTTCTATTTAGAAAAATTCTTAGAAATTTGAAGTAGTTAGGTTTCGAACGCCATACCTCTCGCATGCTAAGCGAGCGCTT
>JAHLJT010007153.1:0-28753 GCA_031308135.1 Acheta domesticus
CGTTGTTCATCAAAAGAATAGACTGAAGATTTTAAGACAAAAACACATATTCTTTGTCAGTCCCCCCTCAAACTGTATTGAAATTGGGGGCCTCAAACGTGTATTGAAATTGTTAACTCGACATCCATCATTTGCAGCATTACTTACCTACCTTTGTACTTCATATATTACCGCATGTTCTACGTTAATTGAAGTAAAATGTTTATGAAATACAATGAATACCCAAGTACACTGTTAAATAATATTTACTTATAATTAATAAATTTCCTCTTTTGGTGAGTGATACATTCATGTCACTAATGCCACGAATGTGGATTACTAAATTGTGCAGATTGCTTCATGTGCCACATTTCATATTTATCCTTTGCTCGCACTGAAATATCCATGAAATTCTTTCTGGGGATACGGATAATCAACCCAAACATTCTCGCTACTGCTAATTTTAAAACTAATAACTATTTTTATGATACCTAGGGTCTTTTTTGACTCCAGCATCATTTATTTATTTGCATTATTTTAATATTTACAGTAAATACTTAGGCTTTTATATAAATGCATGCACAAACCTCATAAATACCGATTCTAATAGTCATTTTAATGAAATTCATTGAAGTTTAAAAATTACACAGGTGGGTGGTTTCAGGAGTTGCATCGGAGAGCATTTTTTACAACCTACAATTTTTACAAAGGTTTATAAGACACAATATACAGAGACAATTCCATTAATGCAAATATTTACTTTCCGTTTCTGTACAATCATTATTTTTGTTCGGCGATTGATTAAAAACCCTATATTTTTCAATATTTTTAAAATTTTTCTGGCCCTCAGTACCTTCATTGAAAATAGATTTTCGGAATATCGTGAATAATGTAACGCTTTTTCAATGTGAAAGTTTTGGAGACAAAAAGGCTGACATTTTTTAATGGTTTGAACAACTTTGAAAATGTCCTGTTTTAGTTCCTGTAAGTTCAGAAATTTTGGATATTGGAAAACAATCATTAGACATACTTTGCAGTCTGAGCAATTTATTTTACCTTTACTTGTATTTACTTTAATCTTTATTTTCGTCCGGATCCTTAATTTAACATAGGCAAATAATTTTTTTTCTACTCTACTCTTCTATCAAGATCTATTCAGTTTTGAAGTAGAGATCCAAGTTTTTTTAAAAGAGATGAGATTCACTTGTTCTCTACATTTTTGTTGACATATTCACACTGGTGAAGGAAAGAAGAAATTATTTACATGAGAACTAAAGAATGAAAATTAATAATTTTTTTAGGCTGTGAGGAAAGCACCTTATACAACAAGTAAGCTTTTTCAGGTAAATAATCATCTAAGAAAAGTCGACATTGTATATTTTTAGGATATCAATTTATTTCTTGAATTCGTACGTCTGTGACTGTTTCTTACATAAATACTTGCTCTTACATGCTCATAGAGGGTAACATCTGTCTTCCTCTTGCAAGACAGATCATCTCATATATTACTCTCTCATTCTAAAACATAATTCAAAAAAAAATAAATCAATTTTCATCAGAAAATGGTCAATACAATTACCAATTTCTTGTCACAAACAATAACAATAAACAAAATATCACCCCTAGGTTTATGTTAAATCATCAAATCAAATTTCTTAGGATCCTTCAGAATTTCTTTTGGATAAGGACAACCTAAATATCCTAGTTGTCTTATCACAGATAAACACATTTGTAACAGTTATGATTGACAGTAGATTAACACAATAAATAATTAAAAGCAGGATTTTTATTTACACATATGTATCACACTTACTACGATTGTATCTTAACATACACCAAAGTGGATGGTTTTTAACTTGTAACAATTCTGATTAGCCACAAATTGTGAGTGTTTGAAGAGATCATCTTGCTTTGACCAAGCGCCAGTTACATCTCGAGATAGGCTGACATAGTGATTTGGCAAATATTCAATTACGCCACTTAACACGTATTCCTTATCTAAGATGAGCAGTTTGGAAGGGATTTTATTCAATGATATAGCTCGTGGATAGTCAAGTCTTTCAAAACAGCCTTCCACATCAAATATTACATGAATACCACTTGACTTTTCCACTTCAGCTTGAGATTTGCATCTTCTACATGTTACAAATTCTTCATTGAAATAGCTATCAAAAAAACTTTCGAATGTCGTGGTGAAATTTGACTCATTGAAGTCCAGATTCCATTTTTCAACAATAATTCTTTGCGTGAATTTTGTACCGCACGTTTGACATTTAGTTTGTTCCTGAACACTGGGCAGATCTTTAAACAGCTTTTCAAATAATGTATTAACATTCGTCCAACATTTTACATACCCGTTTTCGTTTGCAAAGAAGGAACGCAGGATAATGGCCCTCTTCATGTACAAAGATCTATTTATGATTCCAGTGGCATAATTTTGAATCAATGTTTGGAAAACAGATATTTCCCATACACTATCAATAGCATTCTTTACAACTGAGTAATTAATGTAGCCACTAGTGATTATTTCTAATATCGAATCGAATGCACAAGTATATTGTACATATACGTTTTCATTTTCTAAATTAATTGGTGGACATTTGGCACCGTTCAGAAAAATCTGTTGTTTTTTTTTCGTCGCAATGGACGATCATGCAAAAGTTTAATGTCAGGGCATGGTCTCACATAAATACCTCTTTTTTGGCTCTGTGGGCATGGTCTGACATTATTTAAATTTGAATCTCGTGATCCTCTTAGTGAACATTCATCTTCTTGTAGCATTTCTTGATAAATTATCTTTTCATTGGCGTCAATATTTTTCTTGCGCCAGTTCTCTTCCTCATGTAAATAATCTGACTCGGACCTTTCAGAGATTTGGTCAATGTCTTTGTGTGTCACTGACTCTTTTTTTTATCGAGAGAGTTCTTTTTTTGTTTTGCCCTTTCACAAATGCATAAACTCTCTATTGATTTAATATGTTTAACAACAAATTTGTCAGCTCGCAATCTATTTCCGGATTTAAAATCTGACTCTTTAAGTCTTTAAAATATCCTTCGCACCCAGCAGTGGATGCTACATTAGAACAGGTTGGGAAATAGCCCTTCATTACATTCGTCCACAAAGGAAAATATTTTGCAAATGACTCTATATTATCTACAATTTGTGGCAAATAATAAGGATTTAATTTTCCATTGTTTGGTATTTTTCAGCTTCTTGCAATGCATGGACTTTAATATCTTCAATGTATAGCGCGATGTTTTTTGCTCCTTCAGGAAATTCTGATTGAGTTTCCTCGTCACAATGGGGGTTTGGGTTAAACAGTTGAATCTTTTCCAACAAGTTTTTTAGTTTTATAGTTGAAACAAGATCATGACCATTTTCATCCTCACCTTCATACTCGCTGAACGCTACTATCATAGTTGATGACAAAATGTCTTCAAAAGACATCTTATCCTCACACATAGACATTACGCCTACGCATCTCACAAAAAAATCTTTTAATTTAGGATGTCTTCCTTGAAAAACGGATTTTTCAGTAATAATTTCATCAAGTGTGCTATATCAACTCGGATGTAACACATTAATGAATGCTGCAAATGCTGCTTAGTGAGCCAATAAAAACAGTCTGAAAGATAATTTCTTAACGATCGGTCGTTGTATCCCAGTGCAGCTGCGTTTAGAATTGCTAACGAAAAATCGCAATCTGCCTGTTTTGGAATAGGAGCGCCGAGTTTCAAATGCTCTCTGATCCAAAATGATATTTGGTTTACATCATTTCTCTCGCTGAGCATTTGAAAAATGGGAATCGGCCCATTATCTCCTCTTACAACCATTTGATATAGAAATATATGTTTACTTTCTCCATTATGCTTCTTAATAGACTTAACTAACTGGCCTGTGGTATCTATTTCCACTTTAAAGCATTTTTTGATCGAAGTTTTATAGACGGATATTTGCATGGGGGATACATATATGCACACGAACGGATCTTTGGAGACATCTTGGATGTATCCAGCGTATTTCCCATATTTTAAGTTACATAATGAATCTACTACATTAAGGGACTTATCAAGATTTAAATTTTCATTGATAGCTTCTGCCTTCATTTTTCTCAAAGTTTCTTTGCGGGG
The DNA here is from genome assembly GCA_031308135.1 of Acheta domesticus. Taxonomy (NCBI): domain Eukaryota; kingdom Metazoa; phylum Arthropoda; class Insecta; order Orthoptera; family Gryllidae; genus Acheta; species Acheta domesticus. The sequence goes on from JAHLJT010007153.1 coordinate 4,110, forward strand.
AAAATACGGTGGCTCTGGATCACCAAATGAAAAATCCTCCATTGCTTCCAGATGTAACTGCCTGGGTTTTCTATGCAGTAATTCGGCTTTCATATTCTGGCGTGCTTTTCCTTTTATTGCTCTTTTATCGCCATGTGATATTCCCCGAGTATCGAGAGTTACAAAGCTTATTGTAATTCCAACACCCGGCACTGGTCCATGTAAGCAATGACCGCTAGGATTTTTAGTTTTTAAAAATATTGCCTTGGCTAAAATTGTTGTCCAACCGTCCTTCAATTTATTATATTTTTTCCCCATTCTGCCTTTCTCTCTATACATGTTTGACGTTGGATATATTGAACACCATTCTTCGTCATTAAGGTCAACATCGAATATCAATTTGGGAAGCGTATTTTTATCATCAATTCCAATACACGGACGGTATTCTTCACTAGAATTTGAAGAATCGGAGTTATTTAAGCTGGGATCTATAGCTGTTTCAGCATCTTCAATACCACAATGTTCTCCGAGACGTGTTAATAAATTACACCGATTCTGACGAATATAAGAATGTACGGTTGTTGATTGGATAGAGAATTGCTTTCCTACTTCTTTCCACACTTCAGCAGAACGAGGTTTTAAATTATTATTTTCAAAAATTTCTTTAGACTTTAATGTCTTGAAAATCTCTTCAAAATCCATTGTAGTTGGTCTCGGCATTGCAACTTCTGAAAAATAAATGTTCGCACATGTAATTGAATGTGAGTTTTAGTGACTTCATTTAATAAGTGTAATTTTAATCAAATGGTAAAAATACAAAAGGGTGAAATGTAAACAATTTCGTAAGTTATTTGATTATTTTGTAGGTGGCATTTTGTGATATCCACTTGTAGTAAAATCTGTTATACCATCAGCTGAACGATTATAGGAAACTGCAAATAAATATAGAAGCGTAAGTTTCTACATCTTATTGCTATAATTTCAAATATTGTTAAGCTGCTTTTTGACCTACAATGTTTTACCCTTTCAGAGATAAAGTAATATTAGTTAACAGGGTATTTGTTTTAACTCTTTGTCGCTTTCCTTGTATAATACACGCACATCGGATAGTTTATTGTCTATCAAATTATAGGAAATGACAGATTCAACGTTCTAAGTAGCTTCATCCTACTACTAACGTAATATCATATTATTTAGCGTTTTTTATGTAGTCTCAGTGCAATTTTTGTACGCGAGAGATACAGGGCAGCTCTCCACGTCATTAAGGAAAAGTTCAGCCACCAACAGTTGTCAATATGAACTGGAAAATAAGCAATATGCTGAACTGATTCGTTCCGTATTGTTGAACACTGATATTGGAAATTATAATGGAGGTGTAAATGATGGGAGTAGAAAGTGACTCAATCTTAAGAAGAACAGGGATTTCAATTCAACCCATCGTGAAGACGGGCGTTCAGGGGCAAAGTTTGAAAAATCGCGCTATAATAAAAATTGCGCTTGCTTTTCGGTTTTGCCCCTCCCTAGAACACTTTTTATTTTACTCAAATTTTCGTTCTAATAAAAGAAATGTTTAAAACTTGATGAATTTCACAGAAGAGTAAATCCTGAATCTATACAAATTTTCGTAGAAAAATATGGATCCGTTTTTGAGGAAACGTCTTTGAGCGTTACAGAAAAATTTCCTTTAAGAATTGTATTGAAAAAACCGCGAATTTTCGACACTAAAAGTCTTATTGTCCCGGCAAAAATGTAAAGAAAAATGGATAAATATTGTCCCTACACAAAGTAACATCCTCTCTCTATTACTTTGTATAGTCAGAATTTATGTTTTGTGGGTCCTTGACACCGAAGAATTGCTGGACGGCAAAACGTCTGTCTGCAAACAACACTAGCGGGTAAATCGTTCAGCCGATTTTCTCCAAAATTGATATTCCACAATCGATCTGGCTGCCGCGTCCCCTTGATTATGAAATCGATATTTTAATTTTGGAGGGTCTTAACATGAAGCCCCTGTGACATTTCCAATTATTTTGAAAATGGCTTCGAATTCTGTTTTTTCTACAGATAGTGCTAAAAGAACTGAATAACATGACATAAAAGCCCCATTGATGTTTCTTTTCTTTAAAGAACACATAAATGTATGTTATTTTCAAAATACCTTCCACATCAGCAATATTTACTGTAGCATTTGTGAATACAATTGCTTCAAATAATTTCTTAGGAAGTCTCTGGAAAACTCGAGAATTGTGAGCAAAAATTAGTTTCCTATAGGTTATTTCACTTTCTCTTATTAAAACCGCTCTTTTTTCAATGAAATTGTACTGAAATGAGGTTCTACTCTTGTATGATGTTCTTAAAGTAAAATTTTAATTTCACTATTTGGATTCCGGGGAAAACTGAGAAAATGTCAAATGGTGTCTTGTAGGTACCAAGAAATGGCAGCTGAGGGAGGAACAAAATTGAAAAAGCAACGCATAGTTAAAAAAAAAATTACTACTACGAGAAAGCATAATCCATTCTATAGCTCTATAGATGGAGATTCAAAAATTATACAATTTTTTTTATTTGTAAATTTTAATCAAATTTAGAAATTGTTCCTAGTATTCTTATCTACATCAGCAGAAAGTTAAAAGAAATATACTGGAGTATTTATCAGAATACATGGTTTATTAATATTTGAACAATTTTTTAAATTTAAACTTTTTGCAAGAGTCTAATAATTAAAATATTTCTATGAAAGAATTGGAAGATCTAAAATTGAATAACAGAATGCATTAAGAATGGAATATCTACCATTATAAATAAAGGTATAGCAGAGTTAGACTTTTCACATATTGAAAATTTTAATGATAATTGCATTTTTCCCGTCTTTATAATGCACTTTTTAAGGGCATTCACGCAAAATATTTAAAGGGAAATACAGAAACAATTTTGAAGTTATATTGAACATATCCTATGGACTTCTTATGAAGTAAAATCATAACTTAAAGGATCGGTGTCTAATTTGCAAAGCCTTAATTTGGGCCAGTTTGATTGACTAATGTAGGTTTTGGAGATAGTCTCGAACTAGTTTATGCACTATACACATATTCACTGGCAGAACTTGGACAGAAGTTTTTGAAAAGAAAAAAAAATCATTCAGGCTATCAGGAATCCCAAAATCATGTAAAATTTTGACGACTGTTTGCTACTATAAAAAACGTTTTACTTCTACAGAAATTAAGTAGAGAAAGCAGTGTACATAACGTTCAGTATAATTTAAACCAGTGGTGCTAGGAGAATGGCACAGACTTTTTGGTATTAGTAGCCAGTTCTTATTTATCCCCACCCAAAATACATTTTTTAAAAGATTCTCAATTGTTTGGTTTCTTAATCAGAGAACAGAAATATTACTTAACCTTCCAGCGGACGCGCTGTCATAAATTTTACGACAGTAGCAGATTTTTTTGTTTTGCTGTCAACTCATTGATGTCAAAGGCTTCTGCGTTCTTGGTATTCCTTGCAGGTATCTTTAGTGATACATTCTTGCAGCCACTGTTTAGTTTGCGCGTTATATTCTGTTTTTCTAACGCTCTATTCGGGATAAGTGCACAGAGATGTAAACTTTACGCTGCGCGCCAGCTGTTGTGCTAAAATATTGTATAATAATTTGACCAAATCGAAATTTTCTGTGAAATGTCCAGATAAAGAATTCATATGAAGGAAAATCAGAATATTCTTCATTAGCTGTCTGATCGGAGGAAGATCATGAATTGGATAGTGACAGTGACAGTAAACGAATGTTGAAAATATAGACGAGCATCAGAACGATACTGGATCGGAATAAGATCTTTTTGATATTAAATACGAACGTTTATCAATGGATATGTTTTTTGGTAGTAAATATCATTCTTAGATATTATAATGCGACATAAAATTCCATTGTTCTACAGTTTCTTTGATTTTTTCAAGACTCATTGAATGTCGTGAAATTTACGACACGCGCCTGCTGGAGTGAACATTTTACGCGCGCCCGCTGGAAGGTTAAGAATCTTGTAGAAGGGCGAAACCTCGCTGTATGAGGAAATTTTCTTTGACAAATTTGGGGCCGTTATCGATTAAATGGCGTTTACGCGTTACTGAAAATACAAAATTTCAAGCTCTATTTCAGAAAAACATTTTGAGTTTTAGAAAAACGTAAGCCGTGTAAAGCACTTCCACTCACAAATGCAATGATGTTTACAAATTTCTGGAAATGTACATATTAAGGCTAAATGCACCGAAAAAAACTTGTAGGAAAATTCAATAGATCGCATGACCATCAGCAGGAATTTACTTTACCGCTAACATCTGAACAAATTGTCCGATTTTCGATCTGTAAACGGCATTTGACTCCTCTTTATAATAGAATTTACGCTACGAAGCCCTTATTCCAAAAAAAAAACTAGCAGAAACTCGATTTTTAATTTTTTTTTCTCATACTTCCGGGAACAATTTCAAAAATGTGGGCTGATAGCGCGATGGCGACACGCTTCCAGAATCCAACGCCGTGTCAAACATGCAAATTGGATAAATAGGAGCGACGGAAAGTGAAATTTCGAAAAACATCTCACCCCACTCCCCCTTCCCCTTCCACGCCGCCGGGACATCAGCCCCTTGTGGGCCGCCCGGCGCGGCCAAGCCGGCGGCCCGAGCAACGACCCGGCGCGGCGACGGACAAGAAGGCCGAACTTTCGGGGGCAGCAAGCCAGTCTCTCCGTTACTTCGTTGATGTTTCCGTCACTACGCATCTCAGGATATTTTTTCCCCACATATGAAACTAGTGATGCTGTAATGGGGGCAAACGGTCTCGTATCATCTTTAATAATAGTATAAAACTATTATCTTATTCACATATTCCATCTTCCTTCGAATACCATCATAAGAATGTCTGAGGTATCACTCAAAACACCGATTCCGCTTTGATACTGATTTAAAAAAAAATTGAACTAATTGCGTACATATCACCAATATTCCATCTCCTCACATCGTATTTTAGATATATTTTACTTCTAAGATCTTCCATTACCATTTCACTACCGGAAAGAACAAACAGAGATAACGCAAGAGCTCTTTTTTCCTACGACTCGATTTATCATTTCAAAACTGCGTTTGTCACCTTAATAGAATTCACCTGGTTAATCCCCTTTTCCAAGTGAAACAGCCGAATCGAATTTTTAAAACGTTTTCGTACTTTAGGACAAATTGCACATACTTTCTCATAGTAAAGTATTATAATTTCTTTGGTCTGGGCCAGTTTTACCATCTTTCCCCATCTTCTGACATCTATCGCCGCCCATAATACATTTTTTGAACTTTTCTCATTTTTCAGCTTCTTAATGGTAGATACGAAATATTACTTTTAGGATATTAAAGAAGAGTAAAACTTCGTCCTATATAGGAACTTTCATTGATAAAAAAATAATTTGGAGCCGCTCTTAAGAAAATGGCGTTTAAGCGTTACTGTAAATGCGAAAATGGAAGCTTCGAAATTTTCACAACAATCTTTCGAGTTTTCGAACAACTTCATTTGGAGACATTCAAAGCACTTCTACTCACCAATGTAATAATGTATAAAATTTCTGGAAATGTTAATATTAATGGCGTGAGAGATACTTAAAAAATACATTTATTTATTTTTTGAAAATCAAAAAATACAGCCAAATTCATTTTATGTTAACTTAAGGAATGCTAATAGCATTCGTACGAGAAGTTTGAAGAAGCAATTTGAGAAAATGGCGTTTGAGCATTTGTGCAAATTCGGAAGTTTCAGTTCATTTTCACAGAAAACATCTGAGTTGTCGAGGAACTTTTAAGACATAAAGTAAAGTACATGTACTCGTAAATGTAATAGTAGGGAGTTTTTGCACCCTCGAACGTTACGTACTATCGATCTTCTGCTCATTCGCAGTGCAAGTTTCGCACTTCTCTTCCGCTGGCACTACAACATTTGGTTACCACAGAAACACATATGCCACCATTTAGAACTATTTAATTGCTAATTAATTACGCAAATATTAAATTTTTTGCTCTTCACACTTCCGAGTAATTAAGTGTGAGCTGGCGGAATATTCAGCTGGCACACCACTTTCGGTTACCACAAAAACAAATATGCCATCTTGTAGAATTATCATCACTGAATTACCATATGCGCGTCTTATACTCTTATGTTGGTAAAACCTTGATTTTATAATAGTACGTTAGACACCTGTGGCATCGAGTTACTAGCTGAAATGAAGTTCATTATAGGCTTATAACAGCAAGTATTTGTTCACTTGATTGTGTTCATTCACTGCTCAAGATTTGAATAAACCTTGCTAGTTTTAAATCAGTAATTTGACGACTGCGACCGCCTGTGAGAAGCGTTATTTGAGGCGGGTTTGTTATGACAGTGGTATCTAACGGGTGGTGATGTACAGTCAAACGATACATATAAGGGCCTAAAGGAGAAGGCGCCCTAATAAAAGAAGAGATGCTTTATGAGGCCGAAGAGATGTTTGTATGGAACTACGTCATAGGTTTATGTCAATGGAATACATATTTAATATACTGCAAGTAAATAAATTTGAATGTAGACAAAGCAGTAATCTGAGAAACAAAGAAGAAATTACCAGGTACAAAAGATTTGGAACATTATATACTATTTTATAGTGGAGTATCTCAAAACAAACACACCTTCTCTGGAATTGCTGTTCTTCTGAACAACAAATACAGAAGCAAAAGTGATAGTTATACTTTTGTATCACACAGAATTTTAAATAGTAAGGTAGAAAATTGAAAGGGATTATGTAACTATATTCTTACCTTGGATAATTGGACTATATTCGCCAAAGGAAGGCAGGAAGGAAGAAAGTCATATATTTTATAAAACGCTACCAACCCAAGTGCACAGAATTTATAAGAATGATCATATCATTACAGGGGCATATTTAAATGCCAAGTGAGAACCAATGGTGAAATTACGATAAATGAAAATGGGAAAATATTTCAAAATTTTTCTGCATTTAATAATTTTAGAATATCAACTTCCTTTTATAGACACAAAGATATACACAAATATGCGTGGTGTAGTAGAGGCACTAAATCTATTACGGACTATATTCTTGTAAATAAAAAAATATCACAAGTACAAGATACCAGAGAATATGGAGGTCCAGATATTAACTCTGATAATACCCTCGTTGTCTCTATATCGACTTATTAACTAAATGGGCTACTAAATATCGACAATTGCCAAAGCCTAAAGAGGAATATCTCAAAGCCCATCTATCTCATGTGGAGAGTATAAGGAAATTATATTGTCAAAGATTGATACAAAAGTTAAATCACAGAGCAACGAGCCTGGATGTCGAAACGGGAAGGGGAGATTTAAAGGGAATTATTTGGCAAGCGTCTTTTGAATCATTGGAACGTCGACGTAAGAAATCGAAGAAAAAAGACTAAACATAGGTTAAACGAGGAAATTGAAAAACGTAGTAATGACAAAAAAAAGTATACATGAGCAATTTGAATTTTGAATCTGTTGCTGATAAAATTGTTTATAAAATAGAGTAGTTTAGTAAAAGGGCCGTCAGAAAATTGAAAAGTGAGGCTTGGGATAAATATATTTCTAACTTAGAGCACTCTCTTCATAGAAATGGCAAATCTTTCTGTTGTGTCCTCAGCTAAGTTTGCGGTGTATTTTGGTGACAAGCGCATCTTTTGTGATCGTCAATTGGACAACACACGATATTTACCCAACGCATTGAAAGAAGCAATATATTTTGTAGAAAGGCTGTAGAATGGACTGTAATAACAGGGGTTTAAGTCCCCTCAACGGCGCAAACAAATGTTTGCTAAAATAATTACCAGGCGACTGTACAAAATCTTTGAAGTACTATTACCAGAAGAACAGTCTACTGTATACCAATTAAGAAAAATAAATTCCCGTCTCCTCAGGAGTACTGTGGACGGGAAATATAAAAAGAACAACATGGGTTTCGTAAAGGACGCTCATGTGCAGACTGTGTCTTTATTATTAAACAAATTATACAGAAACACAGAGAATTCAGCCTTCCTAACCCTTTTTTGTTTATTGATTATAATAAAGCCTTCGATAAAATAAACAGACGAACACTAACATATGCGAGCCCCGTTTGGATAAAAGCAGCCAACAGCCATATTAAAAAACTCCAAATTTTACAAAATAAATGTCTCAGAAAAATAACCAAAGCTCCGTGGTTTATATGTAATAACCAACTGCATACAGAACTAAAAATAGAATCTTTTCAAGACTACATAATCAAAATTTTAAAAAACTTTTAAGAATTACTACCAGAATCCCCAGCTACAGCAACTTATCATTTAGGTAAAAATTACAGCCAACCAAGGAGAATTCATTCACGCAACCCTAAAGACATTTTCAAGCCTCCCTAAGTAACTGAAAATATAAACTGTTGCTCTCTCTCTCTCTCTTTATTACACTCTCGCACACACAACGCCAACGCCAACAAAGAATATTGACAGACCTGACTGACCATCCTAAAACGTTATGTAATCGTATGTAAACGCCATTGAAAGGCAGAAATGCCGAACAAGAAATAAAATTTTAAAAAAACAAAAACGAAACCTATGGGCAATAATGAAAGACAAAGGCGATGATACAACTAACGTATAGAAACACTTCCATTAAGATCAATACATCTAGCAATATTCTCCTAGCATAAACCAAAGAGTACGCCAAGAGTCGAAGAAAGGCAAATCATTTTATATTAAAACACACTGTTTTGAACACTGCATTATTTGCTGATGACCAGTCATTATCTCTTCCTCCGAATACGATTTGCAACTCACTTTTTTCAAATTGCAAAACATAATAAAGAAATGATAATTTAGATATATCCTTCTCGAAATCGAAAGTATTGGCTTTTCAGGGAAAGTATCATCTTCGTTCAAAAGCTATTCTAGATGGCAACACTATTGAACAAGTCCCCAAATTCAATTATCTGGGCTATAGTGTTTCCTTCTTCAATGGCATTGATCAAGAACCAAAGTTACACAAATTTCTACATATTTGTGGAACCATTAAAAGGATTTTAAAAAACAAAGTAAGAAGAGACGCAATGTAGTCTTTATAAAGGCATGGCTGTTCCAGTCTTGATGTTTTTTTGATATTTCCCTTCCACAGTAATCCTGAGGAGGCGGGAATTTATTGAATTAATCGGGTACATTTCTTGACGTACGGTAGAGAAAATTGCATTGAACAGAGCAGAGAATCGGCGAATTGAATATTCAGAAATGAGCTCGGGTGCAGTCGCTTCCTCTTGGAAGGTCGTCGCCCTCCCAAGGCATCTTGGGGGTGGCGGCGGCGGCGATCACAAAGCACCGTCGCAAGACAGCGGCGGGGTGCGTGGCTCAGATGTTTAAGCTGTATGGCGGACGGACCTCCGTAAGCCTTCACATCTGGCGTTGCGGTGGAGAAGGGCCTGCGAGTATACACAATAGAATGGCAAGTGCACCCTTCGGGTGGGTGGCCCATTCGCCGCGCGGGCCCTGGCCTCCCGCGTGGCTTCTTCCTTTCCCTCGGATGCCAGTCAGAATGACAGCAGATTTCGTAAACTTGTTTCAACTCAGCAAGTTTACTTTACCTACACGCGCATAACGAATTTCAGTTCAGTCGCTCTATGTCTGCGTGTGGAATTACAGGATCAATTAAGTTTTATTTAACGTTTTGACGTAATGTCTGTGGACTCAATTCAGCGAGGTCGTCCACCACAAGTGGAATATACATTGATACAAAAATGTTTATTAAAATACAAGGAATTCGTGTTTCAAGATGATAAAGTAATTTCCAAAAATAATCCTACTTGGAATGAAGTTGCCGGAGAACTAAATCATAAAGTTAAACCGAATTGCTTGTATACGTACGCAAGTGTGGGATATATTCCTCACATAAATAATTAAAAACTTAAACATTTCCTTAATTTTGCGTTCCCATTATCAATTCTCTATAATTAAAAGAAACTCTATAATTAAAAAAGTTAAAGGAATTACTGAAAATATTTAACCTCTTACTGGTGAGATGCATTTTTAATATTTAATGAAATTTCACTATTAAGTTTAATGTTATAAGGACTTATTTTATATGGAATATGGAAAACAAGAAATTTTATTCAAATATGTGCAAAAAACCTGCCGCCAAGCGAAGTGCGAACACGTGCCATCGTCTTGCAGCCTTTTAAGTCGCGGCACCGCTATCGTGTCAGTCGACAGGTTATTGCAGGGAACTGCACATCACCGAGGCGTACGACCCCCCCCCCCCATTATCGGCGAGCGGCGGTGCGGCCGAGGGCAGGGGGGGGGAAGGGCACTGCCGTTTCTCGGAAGCGCAGGCGTGTTTGGAAGGGGCGTGGACCTACGAGCAAGAGGGTCGGCGAACCTAGCTCACCCCTTCTTATTTGAGGTATTTCCGCTGAAAACCGTACGAAACAAAAGTTTCTATTTCATGTCAAACCATGCTTCCAACATAATGCGTTTTGCAAGTAAAAATTTATCAGAAGAGCCAGAACGTCGCCCTCTCCCGACTTTCGTTACTTGTCCAACAAATATTAAAAACGAGACTAAATAAAGAAATAACGTTTCTTACCCACAAAAAGGAAATTAACTTTCGTTTCGTTTCAGTAAAGAAACGAAACGAAACTATTTTAAACGATCTGTTCATTCTGTAACGAAACTAAATTCGGGCAGACTTTAGTTTCGTTACAAGTAAGGAAACGAAAGTCACGAGAAAATAATTTTGTTACAGCGGCGCAGACACGAAACGATTGGTTTCTTTTCTGTTGCCATCTTTGCCACAATGAACTTCATTTCAGCTAGTAACTCGATGCCACAGGTGTCTAACGTACTATTATAAAATCAAGGTTTTACCAACATAAGAGTATAAGACGCGCATATGGTAATTCAGTGATGATAATTCTACAAGATGGCATATTTGTTTTTGTGGTAACCGAAAGTGGTGTGCCAGCTGAATATTCCGCCAGCTCACACTTAATTACTCGGAAGTGTGAAGAGCAAAAAATTTAATATTTGCGTAATTAATTAGCAATTAAATAGTTCTAAATGGTGGCATATGTGTTTCTGTGGTAACCAAATGTTGTAGTGCCAGCGGAAGAGAAGTGCGAAACTTGCACTGCGAATGAGCAGAAGATCGATAGTACGTAACGTTCGAGGGTGCAAAAACTCCCTACTATTACATTTACGAGTACATGTACTTTACTTTATGTCTTAAAAGTTCCTCGACAACTCAGATGTTTTCTGTGAAAATGAACTGAAACTTCCGAATTTGCACAAATGCTCAAACGCCATTTTCTCAAATTGCTTCTTCAAACTTCTCGTACGAATGCTATTAGCATTCCTTAAGTTAACATAAAATGAATTTGGCTGTATTTTTTTGATTTTCAAAAAATAAATAAATGTATTTTTTAAGTATCTCTCACGCCATTAATATTAACATTTCCAGAAATTTTATACATTATTACATTGGTGAGTAGAAGTGCTTTGAATGTCTCCAAATGAAGTTGTTCGAAAACTCGAAAGATTGTTGTGAAAATTTCGAAGCTTCCATTTTCGCATTTACAGTAACGCTTAAACGCCATTTTCTTAAGAGCGGCTCCAAATTATTTTTTTATCAATGAAAGTTCCTATATAGGACGAAGTTTTACTCTTCTTTAATATCATAAAAGTAATATTTGCTATCTACCATTAAGAAGCTGAAAAATGAGAAAAGTTCAAAAAATGTATTATGGGCGGCGATAGATGTCAGCAAGATGTCAGAAGATGGGGAAAGATGGTAAAACTGGCCCAGACCAAAGAAATTATAATACTTTACTATGAGAAAGTATGTGCAATTTGTCCTAAAGTACGAAAACGTTTTAAAAATTCGATTCGGCTGTTTCACTTGGAAAAGGGGATTAACCAGGTGAATTCTATCAAGGTGACAAACGCAGTTTTGAAATGATAAATCGAGTCGTAGGATAAAAAGAGCTCTTGCGTTATCTCTGTTTGTTCTTTCCGGTAGTGAAATGGTAATGGAAGATCTTAGAAGTAAAATATATCTAAAATACGATGTGAGGAGATGGAATATTGGTGATATGTACGCAATTAGTTCAATTTTTTTTTTAAAATCAGTATCAAAGCGGAATCGGTGTTTTGAGTGATACCTCAGACATTCTTATGATGGTATTCGAAGGAAGATGGAATATGTGAATAAGATAATAGTTTTATACTATTATTAAAGATGATACGAGACCGTTTGCCCCCATTACAGCATCACTAGTTTCATATGTGGGGAAAAAATATCCTGAGATGCGTAGTGACGGAAACATCAACGAAGTGACGGAGAGACTGGCTTGCTGCCCCCGAAAGTTCGGCCTTCTTGTCCGTCGCCGCGCCGGGTCGTTGCTCGGGCCGCCGGCTTGGCCGCGCCGGGCGGCCCACAAGGGGCTGATGTCCCGGCGGCGTGGAAGGGGAAGGGGGAGTGGGGTGAGATGTTTTTCGAAATTTCACTTTCCGTCGCTCCTATTTATCCAATTTGCATGTTTGACACGGCGTTGGATTCTGGAAGCGTGTCGCCATCGCGCTATCAGCCCACATTTTTGAAATTGTTCCCGGAAGTATGAGAAAAAAAAATTAAAAATCGAGTTTCTGCTAGTTTTTTTTTGGAATAAGGGCTTCGTAGCGTAAATTCTATTATAAAGAGGAGTCAAATGCCGTTTACAGATCGAAAATCGGACCATTTGTTCGGACGTAATCGGTAAAGTAAAATTCACTAAAATTGGTGCTGCCACGTGGTGACGACAAATTGAACTAATGTCGGTACATTGAGCGTTAACGACGTAAGAAATATTACAAAAAAATTACATTTGTATAATTTTTGGAAATCCAAAAGAATACAGAAATAGTTTTAATATCTCTTAAACAGTGCAATTAACACTATCCGTTGAAAAAGATTGAAGAAAAAACTTGAAACCGTTTTTGAGAAAGTGCCATTTGAGTATCTGAAAATGCGGATTATTGAGCTGATTGTTACAGGAAACTATTGAGTTTTCGATAATCTTTATATGACATCATTTGAAGCACATTTGATCATAAATGCAATAATGTGAACAGATCACCTCTAATGGAAATATCAACGACGTGAGAGACAAGTCAAAAAAATTTACACTTCTGTAATTTTTGAAAAAAACAAAATGATAGAGCAGTTGGGCGTTTATATCAGCTCTAGGCCTCGACAGACGACAGCTGTAGACAAATGCCCATTTAGTTCCTTTAGAAGATTGTGGAAAATAGTTGCAGATGTTTACGAAACATGAAAAAATAGATAAATAGAGAGCAGCGAATAGTGCCTAAAATGATTTAAAAGGGAGATTGATGCCTGTTTTAATATTTTATTGCCTAAAACAAGTAATTTTGAAGAATTTTTAATTTTCATAACTCATTTTTATTTTCTCGCCTTAGGAAGGAATTTGGTAAGAAAAAATGTTATGTAATCGTGGGTAGGAAAACAGCTAATTTTTTAATTTGTTACTGCAAAACACACTTTCCCGAATTCCCTGAAACGCGATTATTCCTTGATCGACGTATACGCAATCGAGTACGCACCTAAATCTCTCACCCAACACACCGAGCATTACAAAAATTTCATTTAACCTCATGTTAAGGCGTTGGGAAATGTTTTCGTTATTCTGGCATGCCGGAGATTTACCTACACAATATTGATACAATTTGATGAATGATATTAACTATTCGAATACACTTGTAAGTATGGTGATTTCTAATTTGGAAGTTAAAATTTAAAATGTGATTGTTTTCGTAAGGATAATTCTCTTCGCCAGATTAACGCTAGGTTACAAGACATGAAACAACGAAAATACGTTATGGAAATTTGTTATTAAGTAATCTTAGAATTAGCGCTTACCTGTGAGCGTTGAAATTTTGTCCTTATAAAAAAAAAGTCTACACAGCAGTCTCTTTTCACCATTCATAGCGTAACTTTCCTGTCTGACAATATGAATGGGAATGACCTATTCCAACTTTCCGTTGTTAGTAAGGTTCCTTTGACAAATCGCACCTAAAAATACACAAATACACTGTGAATAAGAAAGTTCACTTTTCATTTTACAATTTCATTTTACATTTTGCTATTTGGAGTAAACCCTTCCGGGAATACTTCCGGGATTATCAATTTTACTGATAATTTGACTATGATTAGGTATATCAATTTAAGTTAACAGCCAGTACATCACTTTCTAAAAAAGTAATAAAGAAATTAATATAAAATACCTGGTTTGTCTGTTCAGGTGCAAATGTTATTGGATTTCCACTCTCAATATTTTGGTAGATGCCTTCTCGGAATGTACGCAATCATCAGAATTGTTGAAAATTCTTTTAGAAACAAACTGTTGTGATGTTGAAGTTTCAATACAGGTCTTGTTCACTGCACGAACACTGTGTTTGTCTCACCCGCAACAGCGATGTCAAATGTGACCGGCCTGTCGATGGTTCCCTCACGAACTGAAATGACTGGATATTTCTGCTCCCTGTATAACATTTCTCTTGGTGCCATCTGCATGGAGACCACATGGACCCCAAACTCTTGAAGTCTAGACGTGACTCAGACAATGGGGACCATGCAGCCCGGGCCGGCCACTCCTGAAAGACGGCGAGCTACCCATCTTTGGAGGTTTTAAAGCATTTATTGCCCGTCCATACTCTATAGAGCCTCAGGGCGAAATTATGTTGTCGGTATGTCTCTGCCTCAGAACGTTCTCCAACGGCCGCAAATATTGTTGGCGCAATGTTGCCTGGAAGGACTGTGGAAGTAACTTAATGAAGAAGGAATAATGTAACATCTGGACAAAGGTCCTTATAGGAACGGCTTGCAAATTGTCTACTCGGCATTTTCGTTTACTATCACTGCGTCTTCTTTTAACGTAATTCTTAGCTGTTTTTCCACGATAATTCGAATATTTAGTAAATTATATCAAGTGGTTCATTGTGCATATGTCACATAGAAAAGTGACACTAAAAATGAGCGATTTTCAATTAAAGGTACCATTGATTGACTGACACATTTCAATTAACAAACTGCGATTAGTAACATTAATTGAACAAGGTATTTACTTAGGAAACTTGGAACACAACAAAATATTATTAACGACTAATTCATTATCATTTTTGTTTTTGAGTGGTTCTGAAAAGCATGCAATATTAGGTTGTATCATTAATCCCTGTGAAGTGATAAATGATCATTATTATCTGATGACAGGTAATACGTAGAGAAATAACGAAAAATTCAGCGAATACTTCTATGTCCAAGGAGGCGGACACGTGTCTCGTAACTGTTGGATCCGCCACTAGCATCTTTTCTCCGCGACATTTGTTTAGCGAGCTGAATAGCGAAAGGGAACTAATCACTGTCGTCACGATAGTTTGTGGGTCCTTGTTTGTTATTTCCGATCGCGAAGCCGTGTGAAAACGGCCGTTTATTTTTTGTTTCAGAAACAGCTCATATACATTTAGGGGAAGGTGTTCTATCTTTGAACACTTTTCATACTTTAATTATTTTCCCTTCAGTTTGATATTTATTAACTTCTTTAAGGTTTTAAAATAAGCATCCAAATGTCAATAAATATTATTTTCTCATGAACTAAAATTAATTTTAACCCTCCAGCGGGCGCGCTGTCGTAAATTTTACAACAGCAGTTTTCTTGAATTTGCTATCAACTCATTGTTGCTAAAGACATCTAAGTTCTTGATATTCCTAACAGATATCTTTAATTAGGGTTATCTTCAGCCACTGTTTAGTTTGCGCGCGAGATTAAGTTTCTGTAACGCTTTGTTCGATGTAAAGTGTAGTGTCGTAAATTTTACTTTGCGCGCCTGCTGGTGTCATAAAGTTGTCAAATTTTGTGAAAAATGTCCAGGGAAAGTATTTATGTGACTGAAATTCAGCGTATTCATTAAGAACTGTCGGATGATCAACATGATCATGAATTGGATAGAGATAGTGACCCTAGTGTTGACAATATAGAACAACATCAGCATGATAGTGCATCGGAACAAGAGCTTTCATTTATTTTTCATTGTTTCTATATTTTCATTGTGTCTCTTTAATCCTTAAATAACATATGTAATCTATAGAATATATGTTCTATATCATTCAAAGATATTACACAGCGAGATAAGATCGCGTAGTTCTACAATTTCTTGATTTTATTCTATAAAATCTATTCTATAGAGTCAACGAATGTCGTAACATTTACGACACGCGCCTGCTGGTGAGAAACTTTTGCGCGCGCCCGCTCGAGGGTTAAACATGGCTGAAATTAATTTTGGAAAGAAAAAAATTATTTTATTATATAAAATAATTTTTTTCACAATGTAAAATGCAGGTGTGTGCACCCCAGCAATAAAAATTACAGAAACTGTAAAAAAGGACTAAACAGAACAAAGCACATTATAATGCAAACCTTGCCTATCTGAAGCTAATTAAAATAATTAAATTATCTAAATTATAATTGAAACAAATTATACCCTACATATAAGAAACAAAAGCCTATTGCGTATTATACAATAAATAATCAGCTAATTAACATTGTAGTGAGATATATCGACACTAAATACCAAATGGTGTTGCAGACGAACTGATACACCTGCCTGAGATGGATTTGGAAAATTGAACACTATATCGTATTTATCTATACCATACATTGTCATTTACCATGACAAACCTTTCGCTCGTGGTATTTAATTTCTTTAAATATTTTACCTAAAAATTACTTCCCATTTTAACTCCAAAAACCTCTGCAATATGTTTAACAGTTTTTTACTGCACAGTTTGAGTGAGAATGAAATCACCTGGCTTCTAGATATCTTCTCCAAATTTCTAAAATAATAAAAATAATCAATATATAACCTGAAGGCGAGTCACCGTAAGATCAGTTGTACTTTTGAATGGCCAAAGGTACAACAGTACATGTTGGTAAAAGGCACAACATACCCTCTCATAAGAACATATCATAAGAAGAAACATATTATAAGAAGGACAAACAATTGTTTAGGGAAATAAATTATAAAAAATAAGTAATTAATTTTCCAACTGGTTTTACTTGGTTGTGCCCATTACTACATTATATTACACGTATAATGACTTCTGTACGCGTAACTGCATTCATCTTTTAAACAATAGCAGTAAAAAGTACTGTTGAAGTAAACTAGTGCTGCTACAGAATGGCACAGACTTTCCCGTATTATTTTTCTATTTCCTTGGGTCTTAGATATTCGGAATTGCCACAAAACCCTTTCTTGCCAGCTATGATCTATTACCACCAAAAGTACATTTTTTTGTCATTTTCTTAATTTTTCGGTTTCCTATTGGTAGAACGGAAATATTAATTTTAGAATATTAAAGAACACAAAAACCTAGTCCTAAATGGCAATTTTCTTTTAAAAATTATGTACCGTTTAACAGAAATGGCGTTTTAGCGCTCCTAAAAATGCGAAATTTGAAGCTCATTTTTACAGAATATGTTTGAGTTTTCAAAATACTTTATTTGAAGTTATTTGAAGCACTTACACTAACAAATATAATAATGTTTACAAATTGCTAGTAATGTGCATATTAAAGATGTGAGAGATCTTTCAAAAAAATTACAATTATGTAATTTTTGAAAAACAAAAAATAACTCAAAATAAACTTTACGCTATACTAAAGAGTGTAATTCGCACTATCCGTTACAAAAGTTTCAAGAAACAATTTGCAGCCATATATGAGAAAATGGCGTTTGAGCGTTTCTGAAAATGCGAAATTTTGAGCTACTTTTCACTGAAAAAGGTTGTGTTTTCGAGAAACTTTACTTGACATTATTTAAAGCACATGTACTCATAAGTATAATAATGTGAACAAATCGCCGCTAACGTAAATATTATCGACGTGAGAAACATGTGAAACAATTTACATTTTCGTAATTTTTTAAAAAACAACCGATACAACAATATGGCTTTTATGTCATCTGATAGAGTACATTTACCATTATCCTTACCAAAAGTTTAAAGAAAAAATTTGGAGCAGTTTTTGAGAAAATCTTGGTTTTGTAATTTTTTAAAATTGCACATGTTGCATTCAATATTGCGCGAAAAATACTAAAATTTTAAAGAACATTTACATGACCTTAAAGAAAGAACTCACTATGAAGAAAAAATTGTATTTGAAGGAAAAATCTCTATCTTCAATTTTGTAGTTCCAGAAAGACGCCGTAAAAATTTTAAACTTTTACAATTTTCAAAAATTCAGTTATCCGAGAAAATCGGACCTACGCCATGTAAATAAGAGTATTTTACTCTATTCATACAAGAAATTTAAAGAAAAAATTTGGAGCCGTTTTCGAGAAAATTTTGAAAATTTGAATTTTTGAATTTACAAACCGAAGCGTTCATTCATAAACGACTTCTTCCAAAGCAGTCATAGGAATGATTATCTATAATACTTAATAATCTGAAGGGAATATTGTGAAACTGAATGGTTTTCGGTAAAATCCGTTACATTTTGCTAAATCAAACTTTTTCAGGCATAGAAATAAATAAACAAGCTATAGGGTGTTTCGTGTGTGTAGCGTCCCTTACTGTACAATCGGAGAAAAGGTTCGATTTGGCTCTATTCTTCGCTGCAGTATGAAGCTGTGAGTGAAAACTGAACATGAAATTAATGCATTATTCTTGCCGTTTATTAAATAAATGTAAACCTGAAATGTTGCTGCCAGGACACTTATTAGTATTCTCAAAATAAGAAAGCAATACTTCTCCAAAATTAATATTTTTCAATTGATCTGGCCGAGTCCAGAACTTGCGAATTTGAGACAAATAATTTGATGGGGATTCTTGATTTGAACTCCTCACACCATTTTCAGAAAATACAAACAAATTTCTCCAAATGTTTGCATTATTTTTTTTTCTCAAATGAAGTGAAAAACGGTTGATAAAATCTCAGGTCTTATTTCGTTGCGATTCCTGACTTTCTGTGACTTGGGCAAAACATTTTTATGGCTCGATGAACATGGGCTCATGGTGGGCACACCGGTGGTATGTTCGAAATTTCATAAAACACTTTTGGGAAAGCTACAGAAAGTTTAAGTCCGAAATGTTGATTTGCGATTTCTCGCGTTGTGTGACTTGGGCAAAACTGTTTTATGACTTGATGCACTTGGTCAAAACTTTTGGGCAAAACTTTTTAAAGGTTGGGCAAACCTGGGCAAAACTTTGGCGTATGTCATTTTAATTTTCGACAAAGTGGGGGTGCTAGTCACTTTAAAGTCCAAAATTTGATTTTCGATTTCGGAAGTTGTGTGACTTGGGCAAAACTTTTTTAATGCTCGATGGACTTGGGCCGATCGTGGGCAAAACGATGACATGTTCGAAATTTTGAAATTTTAGTTTGGGAGACGTACAGGAGGTTTTAGACCGAAATTTTGATTTGCGATTTGCGGTTTTATTTGACTTGGGCAAAACTTTTTACAAATTGATTTAAAAATGGGCTAAACTCTTCTACAGGATGCTATGTTCAAAACCTTGAAAATCGCAAGTGGGGGTGTTGGTCGCTTTAAAGTCCAAAATTTCATTTTCGATTTCCGGCGTTGTGTGACTTGGGCAAAACTTTTTAAAGGTTGGGGAAACCTGGGCAAAACTTGGGCAAAACTTTGGCGTATGTTATTTTAATTTTCGACAAAGTGTGGGTGCTAGTCACTTTAAAGTCGAAAATTTGATTTTCGATTTCTGGCGTTGTGTGACTTGGGCAAAACTTTTTTAAGGCTCGATGGACTTGGGCCGATCGTGGGCAAAACGATGACATGTTTCGAAATTTTGAATTTTCTGTTTGGGAGACCTATAGGAAGGTTTTAGTCCGAAATTGTGATTTGCGATTCCTGACTTCCTGTGACTTGGGCAAAACTTGTTTATGGCTCGATGAAGATGGGCTCATGATGGGCAAGCCGGTGGTATGTTCAAAATTTCGAAAAACAGTTGTGGGAAAGCTACAGTGGGTTTAAGTCCAAAATCTTGATTTGCGATTTCTCGCGTTCTGTGACTTGGGCAAAACTTTTTAAAGGTTGGGCAAACCTGGGCAAAACTTGGGTTAAACTTTGGCGTACGTTATTTTAATTTTCGACAAAATGGCGGTGCTAGTCACTTTAAAGTCCAAAATTTGATTTTCGATTTCTGGCGTTGTGTGACTTGGGCAAAACTTTTTTAAGGCTCGATGGACTTGGGCCGATCGTGGGCAAAACGATGACATGTTCGCAATTTTGAATTTTCTGTTTGGGAGACCTATAGGAGGTTTTAGTCCGAAATTTTGATTTGCGATTCCTGACTTTCCGTGACTTGGGCAAAACTTGTTTATGGCTCGATGAAGATGGGCTCATGAAGGGCAAACCGGTGCTATGTTCAAAATTTCGAAAAATAGTTGTGGGAAAGCTACAGTGGGTTTAAGTCCAAAATCTTGATTTGCGATTTCTCGCGTTCTGTGACTTGGGCAAAACTTTTTACAAGATTGGGCTAAACTGGGCAAAACTTGGGCAAAACTTGGCGTTTGAACTTTTTGGCGTACGTTATTTTAATTTTCGACAAAGTGGGGGTGCTAGTCACTTTAAAGTCCAAAATTTGATTTTCGATTTCTGGCGTTGTGTGACTTGGGCAAAACTTTTTAAGGCTCGATGGACTTGGGCCGATCGTGGGCAAAACGATGACATGTTCGCAATTTTGAATTTTCTGTTTGGGAGACCTATAGGAGGTTTTAGTCCGAAATTTTGATTTGCGATTCCTGACTTTCCGTGACTTGGGCAAAACTTGTTTATGGCTCGATGAAGATGGGCTCATGAAGGGCAAACCGGTGGTATGTTCAAAATTTCGAAAAACAGTTGTGGGAAAGCTACAGTGGGTTTAAGTCCAAAATCTTGATTTGCGATTTCTCGCGTTCTGTGACTTGGGCAAAACTTTTTACAAATTGAAAAATTAAAAATGGGCTAAACTCTTCTACAGGATGGTATGTTCAAAACTTTGAAAATTGGGGGTGTTGTGGGGGTGCTGTCACTTTAAAGTCCAAAATTTGATTTTCGATTTCTGGCGTTGTGTGACTTGGGCAAAACTTTTTTAAGGCTCGATGGACTTGGGCCGATCGTGGGCAAAACGATGACATGTTCGCAATTTTGAATTTTCTGTTTGGGAGACCTATAGGAGGTTTTAGTCCGAAATTTTGATTTGCGATTCCTGACTTTCCGTGACTTGGGCAAAACTTGTTTATGGCTCGATGAAGATGGGCTCATGAAGGGCAAACCGGTGGTATGTTCAAAATTTCGAAAAACAGTTGTGGGAAAGCTACAGTGGGTTTAAGTCCAAAATCTTGATTTGCGATTTCTCGCGTTCTGTGACTTGGGCAAAACTTTTTACAAATTGATTTAAAAATGGGCTAAACTCTTCTACAGGATGGTATGTTTAAAACCATGAAAATCGCAAGTGGGGGTGTTGGTCGCTTTAAAGTCCAAAATTTGATTTTCGATTTCCGGCGTTGTGTGACTTGGGCAAAACTTTTTAAAGGTTGGGCAAACCTGGGCAAAACTTGGGCAAAACTTTGGCGTATGTCATTTTAATTTTCGACAAAGTGGGGGTGCTAGTCACTTTAAAGTCCAAAATTTGATTTTCGATTTCCGGCGTTGTGTGACTTGGGCAAAACTTTTTAAAGGTTGGGCAAACCTGGGCAAAACTTGGGCAAAACTTTGGCGTACGTTATTTTAATTTTCGACAAAGTGGGGGTGCTAGTCACTTTAAAGTCCAAAATTTGATTTTCGATTTCTGGCGTTGTGTGACTTGGGCAAAACTTTTTTAAGGCTCGATGGACTTGGGCCGATCGTGGGCAAAACGATGACATGTTCGCAATTTTGAATTTTCTGTTTGGGAGACCTATAGGAGGTTTTAGTCCGAAATTTTGATTTGCGATTCCTGACTTTCCGTGACTTGGGCAAAACTTGTTTATGGCTCGATGAAGATGGGCTCATGATGGGCAAACCGGTGGTATGTTCAAAATTTCGAAAAACAGTTGTGGGAAAGCTACAGTGGGTTTAAGTCCAAAATCTTGATTTGCGATTTCTCGCGTTCTGTGACTTGGGCAAAACTTTTTACAAATTGATTCGCAAATGTACAAAACTCTTCTACACGATGGTACCTTCACCCCTTTGAAATTCGCAATTGGGGTGCTAGTCGCTTTAAAGTCCAAAATATGATTTGCTATTTTCGCGATTTTTGGCGTGGTGTGACTTGGGCAAATCTTATTGAAGGCTCAATGACTTTGAATCAATCGTGAGCGATACCATGGTATGTTCGAAATTTTGAAATTTGGTTTTGGGAGAGCTCTAGGAAGTTTAAGTCCGAAATTTTATTTGCGATTTCCGACTTTTTGTGAGTTGGGCAAAACTTTTTTATGGCTCGATTTGCTTGGGTTCGTCGTCAGCAAAACTGTGATGTGTTCGTAATTTCGAAATTGCCTTGTGGGGCAGCTTCAGGAGTTTTAAGTCCGAAATTTTGATTTGCAATTTACGACTTTGTTTGACTTGGGCAAAACTTTTTACAAATTGATTCAAAAATGGGCAAAACTCTTCTACACGATGGTTTGTTCAAAACTTTGAAATTCGCAAGTGGGGGTGCTAGTCACTTTAAAGTCGAAAATTTGATTTGCGATTTTCGCTATTTCCGGCGTTGTGTGGCTTGGGCAAAACTGTTTTATGACTCGATGTACTTGGTCTCATCGTGGGCAAACCGATGGCATGTTCGAAAGTTGGAAATAGCTTTGTGGGAGTGCTCCAGGACGTTTAAGTCCGAAATTTTGATTTGCGATTTGCGGCTTTATTTGACTTGGGCAAAACTTTTTAAAGGTTGGGCAAACTTGGGCAAAACTTGGGCAAAACTTTGGCGTATGTCATTTTAATTTTCGACAAAGTGGGGGTGCTAGTCACTTTAAAGTCCAAAATTTGATTTTCGATTTCTGGCGTTGTGTGACTTGGGCAAAACTTTTTATTGGTTGGGCAAACTTGGGCAAAACTTGGGCAAAACTTTGGCGTATGTCATTTGAATTTTCGACAAAGTGGGGGTGCCAACTTCACGCACCTAAATATATGGGGTCCCCTGGTACCAAAGGGTGGTTAAAACGCATCCGTTGGTTAACACTTATTAGGGTGGCATAGGTCCGATTTTCGCGGTTAACTCTGAATTTTCAAAAATTAATAATTTTTTCGGACTCTTCCTTCAACTACAAAATTTAAGATAGTTATTTTTCCTTCAAATAAATTTGTTCTCCATGTGTAGTTCTTTGATTAAGGTCATGCACATTGTTTTGAAATTTTAGTAACGTGTAATATTGTGTGAAATACAATTTTAAAAATTTACAAATTAATTTTGAAAAAACAACTGCAAATTTTTCTTTAAACTTTGGTAAGGATAGTGCCTAATGCACTCTATGAGATGACATAAACATCATATTGCTGTATTATTTTGTAATTTTGTAACTTTGTACAAAATTTAATTTTGTCACTCTTCTCTCGCGTCGTTAATATGAACATTAGCGGCGATATCTTATAATATACTACTACATTTATCCCATTATTACATTTATAAGTACATGTGCTTTAAATAATATCAGATAATAATTATGAAAAACTCAACCGTTTTCTGTAAAACTAGCTCAAAGTTCCGCATTTTCAGAAACGCTCAACATCAGATTCTCCTTAATGGCTCCAAATTTTTTCTTCAAACTTTCCAAAGGATAGTGCAAATTGCAACTTATGACACAAAGTTATTTTCGTATTTAAAAAAAAAAATTACACAAATGTAATTTTTTTAAAGGTCTCACTCCTTTAATTTGCACATTCGTAGCAATTTGTTAAAACTATTGTATTTGTGAGTTGATATACTTAAAATGACTTTGAATGAAGTTTTTCGAAAATTCAAAAATTCTGTATAACATGCCGAGGCGGGACTCGAACCCGCGACCCCATGGTCCAAGATCACTACGGCACTACTGCTTTAGCAATATCGGCCGTAGGGTATTTCTGTATATTGTGACGAACGCATGTGTGGAGGCTCGTCATACGTGTCCACATATCATAACGCCGATAACAGAAAGGGTGAGAGCGCGGAGCATTTCGAAAAGGGCGCGCCCGCGGCCGAGAAGACTCGCCCGCTGAACGACGCGACGAAAATGGCGTACAGCACGGAGGGGGGGAAACTCCTACCATGAAGGGCACATAAAACGCAAGCCCGCGAGCGGAAGCTGCTTCTTGGTTCCGGATCGCCGACCCAACGGTTGGTTTTTGGTACTGGCATTATTCGCCGTAACGACGACAGCTAGGAGTGTCCAACGTCAGAAAGACGTACTAGTCAGTCGTCCGCGAATTTCATTAGATTTTGAGAGAAAGTTTTCTACAGTTACGACACAGTGGTGAATTTCGCCTACTAAATTGCGATAGTAGTTCGCACTGAGATGTAGCCAGATATAATCTGCAGCAGGAGAGAGACTGGCACGAGGTGCTTCGTGAGGCGAGAATCTTATATCACGCCGGCGTAACAGAAAG
>JAHLJT010007155.1:0-33918 GCA_031308135.1 Acheta domesticus
CTGCAAAAATGCCACGACAGAGGCGATGCCAAATCTGTTTGCTTTTCCCAGCGATGTTCAAAGGTAATTGTGTTTAACACGTGCTCGATATGTTAATCTTACATTTTTATAATATTATATTGTTCATGCTTTTATAATTATTATTAATATTATTAGTACGATAATTTTCACATTGTAATGAATGAATTTCTATTACCATCACTATATTTTTTGTGGAATAAATAGACGATATTATTGATAATTTTTTAAATATAACTTCAGGTGTATTAAGGGGCTGAAGGCAATTGAGAGGATCGGAGAGGATACCCTTTTCTTCCCTGCAAAATGCCACGACAGAGGCAGTGTTTGTTGCCAAATTGCTGCAAGGCCAAATCTGTTTGCTTTCCCCAACGATGTTTGAAAGGTTATTGTGTTTAACACATGTGCTCGATATGTTAATCTTACATTTTATAAAATTAAATTATATTGTTCATGCTTTTATCATTATTATTATTATTATTAGTAGTAGTAGTAGTAGTAGTACGATAGAAATACATTCATAAAATGTGAAAATTATTACCATCACTATATTTTTTTGTGGAATAAATAGAAGATGATGATAATATTATTGATAATTTTTTTAATATAACTTCAGGTGTATAAAGTAGCTGAAAGCAATTGGCGTCCTGATGGCTTCCTGTTCATGGCGCACTGTAACTAGTGGTCGATATGTGTGCGTAGATCATTTTACACCACACATGATTAGTGCCTCTAGGAGAGTGCTGTGTAACGCAGTACCAACTCTCTTTTCTGATGTATGTCCTGAGGTACCTGACAGGATGCTCAGGGCATTCTTGCAGAGTGTACCAGAGGAGAGAGGTAAAGTATTCACTGTTTACAGTTATTGCACATTTGCTTTTAGGATGTTACGAGCACATTTTAATTTAACATTATTTTTTTGTCTCTAGTCTTTTCCTTTCATTCAAGTGAACAGAGCTTGCAAACTTTGGGTTTGGACTGGACCAGGCTGTCTTCAGGTATTGTGAAATCCACCAAACAATGATGATTACATTCTTGTAATGGATGACATTACAATTTCTGAGCACAAAAATTGAATAAGCTGCTCAGAAATTCTGTGAAAAACATTTGTTGCATCTTGTAAACATTACTTGAAGCAAGTACCATTAAAATTGTATTAAATTCAATGAAATTAGCAAAACATACTTTAAAGATGACAGAAAGAAGTAAAAAGTGACTTGGTAGTAAAAATCGATGATAAATGCAAAAAAGGGCATATAAAAATGGGTCATTTCCTTTTGTTACAACAAGAGCTGGGAAGTTAATGCAATTGCAAGTTTTTTGTCAATGGTCATATTTCCCTGAAATTGTAAAATGTGTGTTTCATGGCAAAATATTGGAAATAAAATAAGAAATTATTTGCATATACTGCATACCTTGTGTTTTCAGAGCTTTTTGGCATATAAATGAATGTTTTTTCATATTGTTCGACTTCTTCGCTAAAATAACACAAAACCATAAATTTCCAAGTAAAAATTTGTATTAATACAAAGCATGAACTTTCCTGTTGCTTCAAATATGTTAGTACAATGAGTAGATACTTTGTTTTTAATTTGCATATTCCCTGTCTCTGGGAGGCAAAAATATGTAATCTTGTTAAATATCTTTTTATGACCAAACATTTTTGGGGCATATTTGTATGCATATTTCAGGGCTAAGAGCTTGCATAAGCTTCCCAGTTCTAGTTATAACATAAAATGAATATCTATACTAAAAGGTACTGGTCTAAAGTGAAAAGATAAGGAATTACATTTCGTTCAAATCCACCCCCTAGTAATTAGCCTACTCTGTTGATAGTGAACTCGGATACAGTGAATTCTCAGTTATAGTGAGCTTAAGTCATTGGTCTTGTTTCATTTACATTACAAATAAGCATAAGCAAACCCTTTGTGAATGCCTGCACAGGAAAACGGTTGTTGAAGGGCACTGATGAACATAAACTAGTGTTATACAGAATAAACTTTGTATTATTGTTTGATAATTGTCCATCACGTTTAATAATTTAGATTTGTCATTTAAAAATGAAGAGAACTCAAGTTCTACAGCTGAAAGAAGCTTTTATTTATTTATTTTTAATGAGGTCCATTCACTAGCCAAATCAAACAAAAAGAAACTATCCTCATTATCTTCATGTATTTTTGAAGTATTTTAAGTATTTCTTTTTTAAATACACCTATTTTATGTATTTAAATACTGCCCAGCCCTGTCTACATTTTATTTGCAATGTATTACATATTCTTTTAAAATTATTCATGAAAGATTAGAAAGACATTTAGTTCAAATGTACATGGTTAATCTAATTTATAGAACTTGCAGAATTCACTCCACAAAATATTATTAAAGTTTCTCTCCAGTTTTTCCTCTCATGTTGTATGGGGTTTTTACCAGAACTAAGCAATATTAAAACAAAAGGCACAGATCCACATTGGAATGTTTGAAACAATGCTCGGTAACTCACAGATTTGTAAATGGTCAATTGTGTGAAAAAGATTAAAGAACTTGTTTTCAGCCACACAAATGTATAAAATTTGTTTACTGGCTAATCTGCAAGCTACAGTATTTGTCCATCCTAGTTATGCAAGAGAAGCATTCGATTAAGACATTATTTTACCAAAAACTTTGGTGTGTATTGTAGGTCATAGTTGAACAGTATTAGTACATATTTATGTTAATATTATGTATATCATTCCATATAAATCTGAGCATGAATAAGAGCTTGCTCTGTAACAAGTGGGCAAATACATAAGTATATATTTACTACATATCAATGTATTGACAGTATATGAATTCAATTTACACGTTTTGTATTTACAAATCTTAGTATGTTGATTCATTTCAGTGCTTTGAATCTTGGGCCAAAGGGTTTTGAGATTAATTGATAGGATCTTACTTATCTGTTTGTATGTTATGACTAGAAAAGTTCAAGTCGATCACTCAATTGTATTTTCCTATGTTTAACTCTTACTGTTTGGTAACGGTGCATTTTATACATTTCACATTGCAACTCACTTTAGGCTTATTGCAATATCCATATATCTGTGTGTTTTTTAATTGTCATCACTGTATGCCAATGAATTATGCTATGTTTTTGCTGCTTTTTATAATTTCTTTTTGAATAGATTGTCAGGGTTTAAATATGTATGTAGGGAGCCAACAGAAAGTTGAATTAGTGATATTTCACAATTTTTGGATGTATGTGTTTTGTGCCTTTGTATTATGTCTTTGTATTATTCCATGTTTAATTTGAAAATAAATGTTAAAATGTGAAATCACTTTCGTTTATTTTGCATGTTTATCCTAGATTTCTTTCCCTGCCTTCAAATTCCTAAATAGTGTAACATTTATTTTGTTCTTAATTCATCTGCAAATCATATGTACTTATAAATAAATTCAAAAGTCAATATAATATTGGAAGTGAAACAAGAGCTGTACTCTCTTGACACCGGGGTCGTCTTCGCTACTCGTTTGAGTGGGTGGTTGTGATTGGCTGATTCGTATTCCCGGCATATTTTTAAAGCTTCAACGCTATTGGGGCCCGCGAATGGCGGCGTCCCCCACTCTCTCTGTCGGTTCCCCCCACCAGGACAAATAAGAGCTCGCCAATATACATTGAGTGCCGTCTCTGTTATATACTCTCTGATATGTATCTTTTTATTATTTTTAAATAATCTTGGGATATTTAGGGTCGAAAGGTACCGAAGCCATTTAGGTACCTAATCTAGGCTTTAAAAAAACAAAAAATAGGCTACATTTTTAGATTGTTTTATGTTACTGGAAACAAACTTGTGTACATTTTATTTTACTTCAGCATTTCATGAAAAGGTCGATATAAAACATGGAAAAAAGAATACACATAGAAATGAAAATGATAAAACACGTAAGACTACTGTACTTGGAAACCTTTAATGTTCAAGAATAATGCCTCCTACATTAGGAGGCATTGTCAAAAATCTTTTTTAAAAGTTATGTTTCATGGTGCAATCCATTATTTATCACTTTCTTTGTTGTGTAGTACTTCTGGAATAATCCAGGATTTTTATTTAATTTTGTATTTTTTATTTTAATTTATACAGATATTTTACCTAGGAATGCTTTCAGATTTTTCCTCCACTGAGTGAATATTACTGATTGAGCATGTTTAAGCTTTAACAGATTTGAACAGGCATTTTTAGGCATTTTAAATGTGGTTCTGTGGTATTCTAATGTTGAAATGTGTTCCTAATAAATATCAAGTGTGTATGTGAATCCTAGAAAACTAATAGCTTGTAATTTTCACAATGTGTTTTAATCCTCTTCTGACGTGATGCGTAAAAATTGGCTTGTTTAACAAATTTAGTTCACTTATTCAAGGCATTTGATTTGTCATATATTTTATGTGTTTGAGCTATTATCTTGTTCTAATACACAGGTGTGCAACTTGCTAGGCCACTAGGGCCACAACTGAAATCTTTAATATGATTTTGGACCATATTTTCATTACTCAGGTGATCTGCACCTGACATCCCCATATTGTTGATCTCAGATGTTTGCTCGGCTTCTCTGAAACAGTGGGGTGGGGGCAACCTTGTGTGATATCAGGCCATACCATGCTTAATGCAGTGAAAAACATGGGATTTCACTGGGAAAAACATGGGATGGGAAACATTTATTTAATTTATTAATTTTTATTTTAATTTATACAGATATTTTACCTAGAAATGTTTTCAGATTTTTCCTCCACTGAGTGAATATTACTGATTGAGCATGTTTAAGCTTTAACAGATGATAAAATATTTGTGCAAATATAGGATATTTCGTGAGAGCATATTTTTTATAGCAGCCAGAAGAAATTCAGCAAGACATGCAATGTACTTTTGTAAGATTATTATTTTCTTCAATTATTTCTTTCACAAAGTAGGGTATATTATATTACTTTTGCACAAAAATACGTCTTTTCATTCTAAGCAAATTTTCATTTCATTTCAAGAATTGTATCAAGAAAGGTTTGTAGAAGAAACGAAATATTGTTATTTTTAGTACAAATTGAAGAGCATTTTTCACAATTTTCAGGTCATAAATGCATGTTTTTAAAAGCATATTTCAAGATTTTTTAGGGCATAAAAATTCTCTCCCTACTAATAACCTTCACTTTTCACTAATAACCTTTTGTGAGCCACTATAAATAATTGTGGGCTGCCAGTTGGACAAACCTGTTCTTAAGAATTATAGTAATATGCGTTTGTCTCCATGAAACATTTATGGCTAGTATCTAGTAGATCAAATATTTTTATTTTATTGCATGTTGATTGACTTTACAAATGGATGTTTAGAACACAGAAATGTAAGCATATTGATGGCTGTCTCACGAATGGTTGTATCTCACTTTTAATGTGAAGTGAGGTACGACCATTTGTAAGATGGCAGACGAAATGGTATATTTTGCAACTGAATATTCAACCATTGTTAACTTATAATAGTGTTGATTTCCTTCAGTAAATGTACTATCATTTACGTTTTGTAATTTTTCTGCAATAACATGTAATTGTTTCAGTTTTTGAACATGGCTGAACCGATCTTGTATGTGAGTTGGAATGGCCATGCCAACGATCTTGCTAGAGTATGGAAAACTTTTCTGGAGAACAATTCTTTTGTGGATTGCACTATAGCTGCTGAAGGGAAAAGTCTAAAAGCTCATAGGCTGATTTTGTCTGCGTGTAGTCCATACTTTCATGTAAGATAAATTTTATTAAATCAAAATAACAAGAACATTTTCTGTTTTTCCCTTATATTTTATTTTATTTTTCATTTTTCTGAAGGTGAGGTTTGTAGACATGTACAGCATAAAACAACAGGAAGGAGGGAGGTAACTAAATAATTACATTTGTGGGCTCTCTTTGCCATTTAACTTCATTATTGACATAGGACATTAATAGGAATAAAAAAATGCTGTAGATCTGTGCTAATCTGAACCCCACAAATCCAAAATTTTATATCCAAAAACAATTAAATGTGTATAAAGAAAAGAAAAGACAGAAGGGAGGAAAAAATAAACATGAAACATTTAATTTTTAATTTAAGAACAAAAAAGCATGAACACAGTGTAAGTCAACCCAATTCTGAATACTATATGTAGACTAGGGTGTCCCTTATTTTCCGACTTTCAAATTTTTGACTGCTCACCCACCAATTTTGTTCCAATGCACTTAAAACATGCCTGCACAAAATTTTTTTGAGATCGGAGTTTTCTAACCCGTGCCGACTTGAGTGCGAATTCGCATGACGGACATGTACAGAGCATGAATTTTAATCGATCGTATTACTCGTGTTCACAGGTTGCTAATCTAACAGTGTTATATGTTAGTGTCATATGCAGTGCCGAAGAACGTGTGTTTTTATTAGGAGATAATATTAACTATTAATATAAAACACCAAATAAACGGACACAATTGAGCATCAGTCAAATGCTTGATGTTTTATTTCACAACATATGGGAAGTAAAATGAACAGTTAGGACAAGCGCTAAACTTGTGGTTGGTGAGAGAATGATATTTTGCGAGAAAGCAAGAATTTCAATAAGAGCTAATCAAGCATTGTTCGCAAAAACGTATTAACTTGTACTATCGGAGTGAAGAAAATTACAAAAAACGCAAACAAGTGTGAAGATATTTTTAGGCATCGTGAAGATGAGTTTAGAAGCTAAAAGGTTATTTATAAAGATGAAAAGCTGTGAATGACTGCACGGAAAGACCTGTTCCAACCTGAATCAGTGCATGATTTTCATGGACTACTGAACGTAGATGAGGAGCAAAAGCAATTTTTGTTGAGTTGTTCAAGAACATCGTTCACTGTAATCATATTGCAAGAAAGAAACACTGAAAAAACGTGCCCATTATAAAAGTTAAAACCAAAACAAAGTCTAAAGAGTGAAAATGAATTAAATTATTATAATATAAAATTATATATTAAAAATGTATCATAGTTTTCCATTGACTTAACCCAGCAAAACCAATGATCCCTAACATTCAAATGTCGCGCTCAAGTCGGCACGGGTTACTATCAACCTATTGAGATGAAATTTTATTTTTGAGTAAATTAGACCCATAGAAAGTATTTAGGGGGTGAGCCCAAAAAAAATTGCAAAAATAATTTTTTTGGCAATATAAGGGACACCCTAATGTAGACCCATTCACAACAGTGGCAAAAACTGTTTTAACTCTTCTAAACAATGTAGCAACCACTGCCGTATGCAATCGGTTGTGTATGAAATGTACTCTGTTCGCAAGATTGTCACTTCCTTATGTCGTTAGGCAATGTTGCCATTTTCTCACTTAGCACGCTATGTTTGGATATCATCTTCTAGACTTAGCATGGCCCCTCTGATAGTGGGAGTTGCAGGATGGATGGGAGAGAAGTAAACACACAGTGCCCTAAAATTTGTGTCAAAAAATGATGATGAAAAGATTGCATTGTCATTGTTTTAGTTAAATTTTATTCACATTGATTAATCTTCTTTTGTTCAAAGAGTGTACTTTGGAATTTCTTAATTTGTATAAAATCAAATGAAATGAAATAATCCAATTTTAGAACTGTCTTTTTATCTTGAAAACCCAGAATCAGTTGTGGCTGAGGAAACCTGGAATTTCAGGATTGGAAAAACTGAAATTTGGTGAATTTGGAAATTTCAAATGTGCTGTAGCTCAAGTCGTGTAGAAAAATGAATAGCTTTAATTTTCTGTTCTTATTTTGTTTCTTTCTGCCTACTTTGACAGTTTCTGAGAAGAAATGCTCTTCTCTTCATCTGTTCTTTTCTTGTTTTTTATTAGATGCTGTTTAATGAGGAAAATGAGAAACATGCAATAGTCGTTCTGAAAGATACGTCATTTCATACACTTAAGACATTGATTGATTTTGTGTATCATGGAAAAGTAGAGATTCCAGCTGGTCAGTTAGAAACTTTTTTGGAACTTGCAGTGTCCTTGCAGATTAAAGGCCTTAATCATTTTCTTCGTGAAGATGTAAGTAAATGTTAAACTTATCAATGTAATAAAGTATTCTGTGATTGCTGATAAAAAAAATGAATTTTATAACTTCTGTTTTTGCTTTTTGTAGAGGACAATAAATGTTTCTGACAATGCTGCTGGAGAAACCCATCAGTGTTCATCCAGGGTTAACCGAGACAACAGGATAGTTGAAAATTCTTGGACTTGCCATGAAGATAGTGTTTTGAATTCCTCCCGACAGTGTCGTTTCCATTTTTCACGAGGCAACACGAACAGCACTTTGGGAGTCCCTCCTGTTTTGTTGGAAGGATGTGGTGACTCTGCTGAGGGGTTAACTTCAAGAGCAGTAACGATGCCACTGCAAAATCATGAAAGTCAAGATGAAAGAGACCCTCTTCATTTTAATCGTGAGGTGCTTATGAACACAGGACAACGTTTGAAACAAGAACGTGTGTTTCCTGAAACAAAAATTTTGGAGACAAGAAATGAGGTATTAGATGATGATAACCACGCTGAATCCATGTCTGGATGTCCTGAGGAAGAAATGAATGATGTCTCTGTTTCGGCATTTGAAGAAAATTTTGACCAATATTCAAGTAAGTAAATTTGAGATTTTCAGTGTGCAGTACTGTGTCTAAAAAGTTGTCTTGTAATAAACAATAATGTGCATATTCTCCAATAATACTCATACAATTCACATACAATGATCCCTCAACCTTCGCAAGAGTTAGGTTCCCAAAAAACATTGCGAATATTAAATCCGCGAATGTTGAGTATATCTTTTAATGAAGAAAGGTGGGTTATGTTCCTGGATATAGAAAAAGTGTTCAAAAAAGAAAGAAAAATAACTGACAAACAATTGCTTTAGTATTGAGTAAGCAAATAGACAGTACAAATAGTACAAATAGAATTCACATTTAACACCCAAAAATTAAGAAATAAAACAATGTTTAAAACTTATTTTATGATTGGATGTAGGATTTTTTTTTCCCGTTACCCTCCTCATTCTAATATCCAAATATGGAAGAGTTGTTGCTTCTATTTCTCTCTTAAATTTCAAAGTTATTTCCATGTTCGAATCACATTCGAATGCCCTTTCTGCCAGAGTTTGTTGAAGTTTTAGAACGCCTTTAACAGTTTTGACATTGAGGTTACTCCTCAGATGCGATTTCGCTTCCTTGTTACCTTTGAGGAGGTTTTCTTCACTGATTTCTGGAGACTTCTCTTCAATGACTTTTAATGAAAGTTGCACTGATCCTAAATGGCTTTTCTGTTCATGAGGCCAAAACCTATATCTCCAATTTGACGCAGCTGAGTTGAATTATTTTACAATTGTGTTATTCTATAAATGCGAATTTTCATTTCAACTTTCAAATTTTTGCAGGAAGTGATACTTTGAGCTTCAACGCCTGCCAAGTTCGGTTCCCAGATAACACTGATAAAGGAAATGAAATGTACTCATTTAAAAAAAATGTAGACTAAAAGACGCACTCGTGAATGTTAAAACTGGTAGCATTTCTCTAATTGTGAAGGATTGGAACTCACAAATAGCGAATTCGCGGATATGGAAGGATTACTGTATTTATTAAGTAATCAATTCATAACTTTCATAGAAGCTCTGAGATGACATGTACTCATCACTATTTTGGGTAGCAGAATCATTCTATCATACTGTACTTCCTTCCATATTGCGGTTAGTTTGAAACACCTCTTTCTTTCACTGGAGGTCTTGTTGAATTGATCTTAAAGTTAATTGATGAATATTATTTCTGCATAGATAGTAAATATTCCACAGTGATCTCTCCATTTTCATTTTTTGTTCAGAATTTTTGTGTCAGTTATTGCAATTGATAATATTGCATTATTTTGAAGCTTAAACTAAAATCTACATTGATTTACAATAATTAATTATACTTTACTATTAATAAATAAAAGTTACGTATTTCATAATTTTGAATATTTTTTTACTTTAAAGCGAACTTACAACTGGACCTCTACATTTGAATAGAGCCACTTACGTGGCTTGATGTTTGTCAAAACCTTCGAAATTCTGAAAATTGCAAATATTCAACTTTATCCTTCACTTTGTTGTTTTCTAAAACTGGCCTACTCTTGAGTATTGAAGCTAGAGATGTTCTTTGTAATGCATTCTGTTTTTGAATATTAAATCTTCAGTTGTTGCAAATATGGTGTGAACAAAATATTTTTAGTTTTCAAGTAATTTTTAGTTGAATTTTTTGGGGTTCCAGAATTACTGGTACCAACTTTCAATAAGGATAACTAAAATGTTAGAAGGATACAAGTTGCAATATTGTAATACTAAGAAATCATTATCAATAATATAAGAAAGTTTTAGTATAAAGCCCAAAATACATATTTTTCCATTAGAAAATGGTTACTCAATAATTACATGTAACAATTGTGATAGCACTTGTGCTGAGAAATTTGATTGTGAAACGCTATCTGAAGTACTTTGTGTTGCCAGGCTGCTTCATCTGTTAGAAGAAGAGACATGAATATATCAGTAGAATATCTCTGACCTTGCCTGCCCTGACCAGCCCTGCCCTGGTCCATATCCGGCTGATTTCACCCTACCCGTCATCTTCGCTACCATCATAGTTCCTATGGGCTGTTGTAAACAGATGTTGCATACTCGTGGCAAACTTCCAGTAACAATTTTGACCAAAAATTACTCTAGGCTAATAGCTCTAATGAAATGAATCAAATGTATTTACTAGAATATTTTATGAGCTTTAAGAAAGTTTCTACTATTGTAAATTTACTCACAGTTTTTGAGATATTTATGAAATCTTTTGCAGATGGTATATTTTCTTTTGTTGTGAAAGTCATTGTAGACAATTCTTTAAGATCAGGATAGAATTGTAGATCTATATGAGAAAACTTATATTATTCTGTGTATAGAAAAAATAATAATTGGGGGGGGGGAAGTAGCTTAAGCCCTACAGAATTCTCTACCCTTCAGTGAAAACCACATTGAAATTGGATTGGCCATTCCAGAGATTTTCCTGGAAAAACTGCCAGAAGACCAAAATTATAAAAACATAAGAACTGTATTTTATATCATGAAAATACTGTATGATAGGGACAGTTGCTTTGAAAATGAAGTCACACTCTCCAATTTTATTTATGTAGATAAGTCTTTGGCAGTAATTGTATACAGCTGGTCATTGTTCCAGTGTGATGTAACACATCTACATTCTTATCATAAGCATAACAAAATAACATTACTTCCCTTTTGTTTGCAGGTGATATGGAGTCTCTTCATTCGAATGAGAATTCAACTTTGGTGATACCGGAGTCTCTTCATTCAAATGAGAATTCAGCTTTGGTGATACCGGAGTCTCTTCATTCAAATGAGAATTCAGCTTTGGTGATACCGGAGTCTCTTCATTCAAATGAGAATTCAGCTTTGGTGATACCAGAGTCTCTTCATTTGAATGAGAATTCAGCTTTGGTGATACCAGAGCAGCAGCAGCAACTAAAACGGCAGGAACAACAACAAGAACAACAACAGAAGCAGCAGCATCATGAGGAACAGCTACAACAGCAGCAAGCAGATGAAGAACAACAACAACAACAGAAGCAGCAGCATCATGAGGAACAGCTACAACAGCAGCAAGAACAACATCAACGAGAACAACATCAACGAGAACAACATCAACGAGAACAACATCAACGAGAACAAACACCAACGAG
Organism: Acheta domesticus; assembly: GCA_031308135.1. Classification (NCBI taxonomy): domain Eukaryota; kingdom Metazoa; phylum Arthropoda; class Insecta; order Orthoptera; family Gryllidae; genus Acheta; species Acheta domesticus. The sequence goes on from JAHLJT010007155.1 coordinate 11,754, forward strand.
AACAACACCAACGAGAACAACACCAACGAGAACAACACCAACGAGAACAACACCAACGAGAACAACACCAACGAGAACACCAACGAGAACAACACCAACGAGAACAACACCAACGAGAACAACACCAACGAGAACAACACCAACGAGAACAACACCAACGAGAACAACACCAACTAGAACAACACCAACTAGAACAACATCAACTAGAACAACAGCAGCAACATGTTTTGCATTTAACATATGAATTATCTTCATCTCCAGAGACGACCGAACAAAATAACCAGTCACTGCCTGATCTTGAACTTCCAGTGCCATTGAGTGGTACAGCAGATGATTCAGAGAGCGTAGAATCCACAGATGCCTTGGATGCGCCTGGAAATGATTCTGAAGAAATGGATGAAGAATCAGAACTTACACGTGAAGAAAATCCCAGCTCTGGTAAGTAAAGAAGTCTTTTAATTTTTTACCTTCTAAATGTTTTGATGCATATACAGTTAAGTCTGTCTAAACTGGAATCGATTGGGACAAAAAAAAAATCTGTTTTAGGGAGGTTTCCATTATATGCAGTGTCATCCGTGTATGACATGTTTTATATTGATATTTCAGTCCTGAAACTAGTAACATGACTTTATTATATTTATAAAACATATACTAACATAAAAAAATTATTTATGGAAGAAATCACCATTAAATGAATATTAAACATCATTATTTCTGACAATTAGGTAAAAAGAAATATTTTATGACTTGTTCATTGAAATAATGGTATTTTTGCAACATTAATCTAGAGTTCTTGCTTTTTGGTTTTTTCTCTCACTAACACCTTTTCAGTTGTTTTCCTAAGTTGAAAATTTTAATATTTAGAGTTTTATGTTGTTGTTTTTTCCAATCGGTGTCAAACTGGTTGTGAAACTCCTGAAAATTTACCAACTTGAAAATTCACCAGTCAGGCCAGTGGCTGCATCCAGGCTTCTCACAGACTCTTACAGTGCACAATGTGTTATGCCCAGAGTACTAGGTCCATCTGACACCGTCTCATGGCCTTGAGTAATATCGCTCTGGTCAAGAGGTAATGATTGTCATCACAAGGCAGGGAGACACGTGAATTGAAACCATGCCTGTACACCTATCCATGCTTAGAGAGTTGGGAGAGAGGGAATTCCCGTATGGCCTACGCCTTCAGAGGCAAGTGACCCGAAGGTTGAATTCTACGATAACAGCAGAAACCCTTTTCCTTCACTGTGCGGCTGCCACATGTGAAACTCTTATAACATGGACTGAGATATTCAAACAGACTTGCAGATTCACTCATTCCATTAAGAGTGTAAGAGTTTTATGAAGGTTTTTTTCCTTGCAGGGCATGAAAAACCATTCCTTTTTCATGTTGGACAGATTCCATTTTATGCTGTCTAAAACGCCATTTAACTTCATGGGCTAGAGAAATTTTTTGGTTAAAGGAGGTTTCTGGCTTATACAGGTTCTGGTTTAGACGGATTTTACTGTACATAATTCAAAGAACATTTGTGTTTGTCGTTTCTTTGGGGGAAATCATGTCACTGCAGAGGAATAGTGTCTTCTTTTTGTGCAATTATGTATTTACGATATTTTGATACATAAGAAAACTTTCGTTTTTGTAGTTGTAATGGGTAAAATAATAAATGGCCCTCCAAATTTGATTTTATTGACTAGTAAGAAGCAACATGAAGATAATGAATTGCCTTGAAAGCCAAGCTTGTATGCTAATATTTAAATCTTGTTTCCTCGATTGCCATTTATCACTAGCATCTCAATTTATTTGGTATTCGTGCTATTTATCATATTTATGGATGTGATTCCTGTCAAGGAAAGGGTGAACTTCTAACAATTTTCAAAACATTTATTAAGAAAGGGAAGACACAATAGCTTAGGATTATTATTTCTAACTAGAACACATTTATTTCTAGAAGAAACATTTCATTGGTTGAGCCCCAAAATGAAAACTGATATTCTTTTTTCTGTATGTTTGCAAAGAATAATTAAAAACCTCCAAGATAACGTATGGCAAATCAATTTAAACTCGCTGCTTATAGTACAAAACTCTAGTTATCCACTCTCCATCGGAGCAGTGGTAGCTGAGAGGTAGAAGGCGTCGTCCCTGTCTGTCGAGGTGGGGAGAGAAGGGGGCGGCAGCGTTTGTGGTGGTGGCGTCCCTTGCGCAGGAGCTTCTCTTCTCCTGGCAAGGTGCAGACGTACTCTGTGAGGGATGGGGCAGGAAAATCAATTTTTTTTAAAAGTGGGACGTGCGAAAATAATGTTTTGGACCCCATAATCCATTGCAAACACCATGGAGCGCCTAATTGGGCAGGAAGCTGCTAACTTACAGAAGGATCGCCTAGCTGGGCTAGAAATTCAATGTTTATAGTCCATGCCGGCACAAATCTGTTAACAATGTCATGTTTTTCTTCTATTCTGTTGGTGTTACGAATTCTCCCAATTTTTGTGAGTTTGTAGTACATGAAATAGGACTGAAATGTGATTATTCTTCTTCCAAAGCTCTACAGCCCAAAGTGAGCCAGGGCTGCTTTCACGATCTGCTTCCATTCCTTCTATCTCTCAGCCTTCTTCCACCGATAGCTTTCATCTTCTTCAGGTCATCCACAACATCTTGGATCCAATGTTTCTTGGTCATACCATGTTTTCTTACACGTAGAATATTATTTTTGTGGATGTTTTTAGGCATTCTTTTTGTTCCCATTCTCTGCACATGTCATAACCAAGAAATTATGGCAAGACTTCACTAATCTAAGTATCTTCTGCATTGAGTATGTTGTTTATTTCTTCATTATTCCAAATCTTCCTAATTATTCTTTTTTCCCAGTCCAAAATTAGTATTATTATTATTATTATTATTATTATTATTATTATTATTATTTAATTGTCAATAATTTGTTCCCCTAAAACATGTAATTTGGAACCTATCTAGTATTAGAAAAATTTCGTTTTAATTTTATGTTTACCTGATTTTGTGCAAAACATGTGCATTTTTGTGCATTTTTTAAACAAAAAATATGGAGATAGCAAATGAATGTGTAGGTTCAGTATTTTAAGAACAGTTTCCTAATGCTAAGTAACTAGAATACATAACGTAGAAGAATATTGTTCAAAATACAGTGAAATATGTAAAAATGTGGAACCAAAAAACTAAACTTCAACATTTGCAAAAAAGAAAACTGAACAATTTTAATTTGCTGTGGTTCTGTAAGAGGAGCCTTCTCTACTCTGTTCACTCTTACAGTTGCAGTTCCATCATGACCTTGACTCTCATGATGTTCCAACAAACGCATAGACATGAAAAAATGTTCCCTATATGTGTTGTAGCTATTTCATGCTGGAAGTCTTTGTACTGTTCCGAGGTTCAAGACACCTGAACCTCCAACTCCTACCTCAGGATGTGTTTCCAGCACAAGCTCCTTGATATGGTTCTGTAATGGTGAGATATCCCAGATGGGTTCACAAGGCCCATATTTTGAAACCAAATCTTGTAGGTTTTCGTTGCAGGTGCTGTTTACTTCCATGATGACCAAAGTACGGGTCCATAGACTCACCAACGCTGATGTAAGCATCTAATGGAGAATACTTAAGGCATCATTCATTTAGCATGATCAAATTTATCATTACAAACCAGTTTAGTGTTGTTGCAAACAAGTACATGCTGTAAAATGTCCTCAAATCTTTTCTATTGTTCCAAGTTCCCATTTTTATTTGATTTTTTATCAGTGTTTGTTTGCTGAGTCGTCTCCATGAAATGGGTTCTGTCTTCTGAGGCATACCATTAGAATTCGTGACATTCTTTTTACAAGATAAGGCCGCCAACCCTACGCTTAACCTCCCCCCTTCACTGGTGGACCGAGTTTGATTTTGGGGTTTCCTTCCTCCTAGGAAAGTTGGTTTCACTGCAGTAGAAATGTGATACTTTTCTTAATTTCTTGATTTTGAAAGAAATGTTTAGTATTGGAAAAGCAAGAATAGAACCTATACTTGAAGCAAAGGATTTCATTTATGAATTGACCAAATATTTTTGGCCCAGTTGTCTTAGCTAAGGAATAATACTTTGTTTATACTATCACAATTTTACTCCAAGACTTGGGGTTCAATTGAGGGTTTGATTGGATCTTTAATTGAGATGGTGGCTAAACCTGAGAAAGAAGTTTCGAGGAAAAATGAATTGAATGTGTTCGCATATTATTTGTCAATTTTTTCTAGGGGACCTCAGAAATAAATTTGTTTCATTGAAACAAGTCAATTCTTATGAACACATGTTATAATATATCCATTGCAAGATGTACATCCTCTCAACATAAATTTACACTCGAACTTGATATTTTTTAACCAAGAACAGATATTAATAACAAATCTCCATGAAAGATGTTCTGCACTGTACTTTGGTTGATATTTCTTGGCGAGTGGGGGCTTGTCTTCACAGTGGAATATCTCACAGTATTTCGCTTCATTATTTGTCGTGCCACTAGGAGTCGCATGATCGCAACTGTATCGAGCAGTGCTGGCAAGAAATAAAAACCAAGTATATTAGTTCCTAATTTATCAAATTTTAGGTTATAATGTAATGAACTTTCTTTTTGAAAAAAGCTGTTATTTTATTATTTATGTATTTTATTTTATTTGTTTACTCTGCCAGACACAAAGGAACAATAGGTGTTAAAACTTTGTACTCTCTTAGCATACATACGCGAGAAAGGTATCAAAAACTAGTCAAAATTTATAGTATTAAGAAAAGCCAGAAGTCCAATATTACTAATAAACAAACTATTAAACTATGCAAAATATGAAAGCATTTAAATTTTCTTGAAAATTGTCATTTGCTATTTTAGTGTCATTCAATTGCAAGCTGCAGACTATACCTACACCAATTATTCAAAAATGAATTTGTATCATTCCATCTAAAATATCATTTGAAGGAATAAGTGTAAATATAAATTGCATATTGTTATTTATTTCAAGGACAAGCAACCTAAATAAGAGAGAATGCTTCCTACTAAACGCAGTTTGATACATTGCAGTACAGTTTTGGTATATGTGCTATTCAGCCAAGTCAAGGCAGGGCTGTGCAGGATGCATTTCATACTTTTTTATACAAATTATTTCTTAATTATTTATTCTTAACTATATTTCAAGCTCATAATTCATAAACACATATAGAAAATTCCCTGCAGAACAGTATGTGCTCTTTGAAATTCTCATATTGAGTCACTATTAGTTAACACGTAGGAAACATAGAAATGGTTAAAATACCTCGCACTTATTAAAAAGAATAACTCGTAGCAGTCCACTAAGTCTTACAATAAGGTCGCAACCGGTCACAACTCACAAAATCAGAATTTAATGAAAGAAATTCAGTATCGTTTACTCTACAGAGTAGTAGTGGTCGCCACCCGCTGCAAGGAGCACTGGTGAACACAAATATAGAGAGCTTCCCTACTGTCTAAATACAACTAAACTGTGGTGAAACTCTGTCCACTACTCTCAGAGACATCTTCTCTTCCACCAGGGCAATGAACATCATATCGATTTCTGCTATTCTTAATGACTTCCACAATCTCATTAACAGTAAGTTCCTGATGGATTTCCACACCACAATCCACATCAATGCACTCGCTAATCTTTACTTTCTGTGGCACATCCGATGTTTCGTAGAAACTCTCCCAGTTCTGTGTTTCTGCTTCTTCAGCCACTTCACACTCTGTGGTGTTTTTTGCGTGAACTACTCTAAAGCATTTCACAATAATATTTTCTTTTAGTATTAGGGCAGCATTGGACATCTGCATGGCTCCCAAAATTTTCGTCCTGACTTTTCTCTGTGATGCGATATCGCAGAGCCTGCACCTGACCTCAAGAGCTTGGGGATGCTGCCAAGCAGTGTAGTTGATGCCTTGATCCAGCTTCAGCAGGGCAATGTACTAAAAGGCGGCATCAGAACTTTCTCTAAACGTTGAGGCACATGATTCTTCAAGGAGTAGTATTTCAAGTTACATCCACTTTCATAGCCTACGTTTTATTTGTTTTTAAATTCAATTTTGTCTTTTAATTTTTTATAACATTTTCTTAATTGTCCATGTGCTGGTTTTCTTTTATCCATTTACTAATTTTTTGCATCATCTGTGCTTGATATGAATAAACAATCGTAGATTTTTTATTTGTATTTTCCATTTGTACTTTCAAAATCATTTTGAATTTATGTTTCTGTATTCTTCAATAAATTTGACAAAATATTTTTCGAGCTCCAACTAATTGAACTAATTTTTCTTGTGATAGTTTTGTTCAGATAGTGATAAGGCGCTGCATACGAATCTATAAATGCTCCTTTATATTTGTTGGGTGTGTAACTTAATAATTAGTGATTTTTCAATGCCTTGCTTTTCTGTACCAATTTGTGGTTAATTTATTGTTATCTCTCGTAATTGTCTTAGAAAGGAAATTGATCTTTGAGTCTATTTCAGTTCTTGCTGTGAATTTATTTTTCTCATTGTATTCAGGTCAGCTCAATTCAGTGACGCCTTATTTTCTGAGGCGAGGCTCAGACCATCAGGTCTGCTCTTTTGCCTGACTACCCTAATTCCGCCATGCACCTTTCGCCATCTAGAAGAGAAAGGAGGTATCACTTGGGCAGCAGAACAGGCGATTTGAATTTCAGAGGCTTCTTTTAGGGGTTTCCGGAAATATTTTTCCCAGTAGAGGACATTTCCCCAAAAAGAGGAGGACATTTCAATAAAAAGGAGGACATTTTACATTTTTATAGCCCAGTAGTGTGTAGACAGTATACCCGACAGTTCCAAACCATTAACAGTCTTTAAAATAATACAGTTTACTCCGGTTACAATGAACTTCTGAGGACTAATATTTTTGGTTCACTATATCCGATGATGTAAAAAGTAAATAGTGTCTTCCTAACGATTGATTTTATTAAAATAGAGATACAACAAAATACATTAACAGCATGAACTGAAAATTTCAATATCTTTATTTGTCCTTAAAGAGTTAATAATTTTTAATTGTTTGCTTCATACTTTTTCATTAGTAATTTCTCGAGATCCTTCTCCTGATTTTGTGCTCTGTATTTGATTTTGCGTTGTCCTCTGAGTCTAAGAATCGTAATGCACTCTTGACACCCCTCAATCCCTTTGGCACTGTTGGAGCACCGTACCACACTCTGAAGTCCTTTTTACTAATAACATACGTGATGCTTAATTTCCAGGACGTATTTCCAATATTCACTACAGCCAGGGTTCAGGTTCACTATAACCGAATCTTCTTATGCTTATTTGTAATGTAAGTGACCTGTGAATTAAGTTCATTATAACTGAGGATTCTCTACATCCGAGTTCACTATAAACAGAGTCGACTGTATTAATACTATACACACACACTCATATTAATTAATTTATTTATTTATTTATTAATTATGTTATATTTATGACCATCTCTTAAATGATTTGGATTAAAATATCTATTGATTGTAGAGAATCAATTTCAAATAAAATGTTTTATTGATAGGTACTATGTTTCACTGGCTGATTTGAAATTGACTGTATAATTAATAGATAATTTAATCCAATAATATTAATTAAATTAATATTAGACTTTGCTCTGCAGAAAGACACCAAGTTTATTGTTACATAGTGTAAATACAATCAAAACATTTTTATTGACTTTTGTTTCCTGAATAATATTTATCACTTCATGAAATTTTCTTCAGGAAATCTGGTTTAGAAATTATATATTTATAGAAGCAAGCATTTATAGAGCAATTCAAATCAATGCTTTAAATTTATAATGCCGTAATTAAAGTTATAGTGCTTTCTACTGACTCAATAGGTAGTCTGTTTCTCTCATCATTCCACTGTGAATTAATTAGAGAAAACCCTCTTTCAACACTACAATTCAAACCGGGAATTGCAAAATAAAACTGACAGATCTTTACACAGTTTTTTTCTGAACTTTTAATGTTTGAGTGTTCTCTAAGAATTCACCCATTGCGCATGCACCAGCTGCTCAAAATATTCTTAATTTTGTCCACAAAGAAATGCTTTCAAGCACTGATGCAGATCAAAGAATTTACAGTCATCTATGGTGATGCCTCCCTCCTGTAAGTAATGCAGACTGGTAGAGTCATTTCGAAATTCAGGTCGTTGACTTTCTTCTTCTCGAACTGCATCCACTCAAAGCGAGCGAACGCATCCAGAGGCAACGGCCATTGTTTCAGGTAAATAGCCTATACTTCGGTTTTCTTTCTTGGCGCACGGGGGGTGTCAATAAAATGGAATATCTCACGGTATTTCGCGTTGTTCTACGTTGTGCCGCCCAGGAGTCGCATGATCGCAGCGTTGCTCGATATTTTTTTTTATACAGTCGCGATCATGCGGCTCAAGCGGCACAACCGAGAAAGACGCGAAATACCGTGAGGATATTTCATTTTATTGACCCCCCCCCGTGCGCCAAGAAAGAAAAACCTGAGTATAGGAAGTGTAAAGTTGTAAAATGTCTTCCATGAACCTATCACACATCTCAGATAAACCTTCTCTGAGAGTTGACAGATGTGCTTATTGCGAGAGGAATACATTTTTCATTTAATCTACTTTCTAGCGTATCTTGAATGGATTTAATTAATCTTCTCATTTCCAAAACTGAGTTTTCCTCCTTTTGTGATGAATCCGATATCCATCAATGGATACTACACTTTTTTCCCGCCATTGTCCGAAAGGAAGAGATGTGCAGAAAGAACTATCGATTTCAGTATTTTTTTTTTTTCTTTTTTTTTTCAAAGAAGAAGATGGCCGAAGAAGCCTCGTTTCCTCATGGCATGTGCCGAGGAAGGTAAAACGTTAAAAATGTGAGTGTTGTCCGTCTGGCGCGAACCATAGAAGAAGCATACGGGAAGCTCCAAGCGGTCGTGCAACAGAGGAATGGAACGATTCTTTTTGAAGCGCATACCGACAAGTAAATCAATAAAATTCAGAATACCAAGCAGATTGCCGGCCTCCAGGTTGTGGTCACGGTCCATCCTACCTTGAACCTGTGCAAAGGCGTTGTAAATCACGAGGACTTTGCTTCGGAAACTGAGGTGTATAGGATCAGAAGGAAGGAGCAGGGGAAATTGTATCCCTACTTCGACCCTTGATCCTTACGTTGACCGATCCTCCAGGAAAGGATTATTACTGCTATTTTACAACCTCCCTGTGCGGCAATATGTGCCGAACCCTTTGCTGTTTCAAGTGCAAAGGTTTGGGCATACCCAGCAGCGTTGTATGTCTGTAAGCTCAGTTTGCGGGAAGAGGCGGATCACCAGTGCACGACCCACAACCGTGTGACAAGCCCCAGCACTGTGTCAATTGCGAAGGCAATCACCCAGCCAACGACAATCAGTGCCCCACCTTTCTCCGGAAAAGAGAGATCCAAAAAATAAGAGTGACCGGAAAGGTTTCCTTCCCTGAGGCGAAACGCAGATACCAAAACCAGGAACCCAGTAGACCTGTCACGATCCTTCTCCAGTGCCCTAAAACCTAAGTCCCTGGGGGTAACAGCAAATTGCCAAACCCAGTGTACCCCAGCTGTAGTAGCACACTTCAGTTGTCAGGTGTCGCCGATAGATTTCTCTGAAGATCACGCTCTACGGCGTGTATTCAAGGTGGGAAGTGATCATTCCCACAAAGTTCAAAAAACCCTCAAAAACTCCACCAGCCATGGATGACTTCCACTGAGACCCTTAAGGAAATCGATCCCAAGCAGATCCCGCCTCAAAAAAAAAATCCCCATACGGCTCTCTTGGAATTTAAATGGTTTTCGCACCCACTCAGAAGAATTAAGATTGATAATTTTTCACCATAGATTATCTATAGTCTGCCTTCAGGAAACCATCTTCGTCATCATGCCCTGTGTCTTCGCGGTTTTAGCATCTATCGGTTCGATCAAGACGACGGACTTCGTGCTCACGGCGGCGTCGCGGTACTCATCCGTGACTCCCTACCTTCGGTTTCCTAATGGGAGAACAGAAATATTAATTTTAGAATATTAAAAAAACACAAAAACCTTGTCCTAAATGGCAATTTTCTTTTAAAAATTTGTAGCTGATTTTAAGAAAATGGCGTTCAAGCAACTCAAAATGCAAAATTTGAGGCTCTTTTCCACAGAAAATTTTTGAGTTTTCAAAAAGTTTATTTGAAGTCATTTGAAACACTCTCACAAATATTACAAATAATTACATTAATTATAATGATTACAAATTGTTGGTAATGTGCATATTAAAATGTGAGAGATCTTTCAAAAAAGTACATTTGTGTAATTTTAAAAAAAACAAAAAATTGTCCCAAAATGATCTTAACGTCATATAAAAATGTGGCCATTAACACTATTCGTTCCAAAAGTTTGAAGAAAAAATTTGGAGCCATTTATGAGAACATTTGAGCGTTTCTGAAAATGCGGAATTTTGAGCTAGTTTTCAAAGAAAACGGTTGGGTTTTCGATAAACTTTACTTGACATTATTAAAGCACATGTACTCATTAATATAATAATGTCAACAAATCCGATAGTGTAAGTATTAACAACGCGAGACACAAGTCAAAAAAATTCGATTTTTGTAATTTTTGAAAAAACAAAACAAAAGAATAGAGCAACATGGTGTTTGTCGTCTCATAGAGTTCATTTAGCACTATCCCTAACGAAAGTTTAAAGAAAAAACATTGAGCCGTTTTTGAGAAAATCTTATTTTTGTACGAGTATTTTTTTAAATTGCACAAATTGCACGAAAACCACTAAAATTTTTTAAAAAATGTACATGACCCTAAAAAAGGAGCGAACTATGAAGAACAAATTGTACTTAAAGGAAAAATCTCTGTCTGCAATTCTGTAGTTGGAGGAAGACGCTAAATAAAATTCAAACTTTGGCAATTTTCGAAAATGCAGAGTTAACCGTGAAAATCGCACCTATGCCATCTTTATAAGTGTTTTTTACTCTATTCTTACAAGAAATTTAAAGAAAAGAATTGGAGCCGTTTTTGAGAAAATTTTGAAAATGTTCGGGGGGCTTCATGTAAAGTACCCCAAAAAATTAATGAATTTCTTTCAAAATCTCAGAGCTTCGACTCAGGCCAGATTGACAGGAATTTCTTGAATTTGGAAAAAAAATAGTTTGGTAGTTGTTAGGCGTTATTTGCATAGTTTAGGCTCTATTGTTGTTCACATACACCGGACGGACGAACGTTTTGCTTTCAATTGGTTGTTCGGTATTAAAGACTTACTGAACAGTGATTCTGGCTACACGTGTTAGAGGATTTTTTCTTAATTTAGCAACTGAATTTATCAATTTTTTCGTTATCACGGCCCGGCAACGATTTTTTTCTCCCAAAATTCGCCATTTTTCGCGCAGCATTACATAATTGTCCCTATACTACGTATATTACTCCGTATATACTATGTATACGGGAAAGTAAAAATTGTTGGTGTTTGGTATAATCGTTTTCCCTACCTGCTCCTTTCTCACCATCAACTCTCTATCGCAATGTCATGCGTGTGCGTGCGCGCGTTGCAATACGTGCGTTCCCCTTTCGCACAGGCTAGATTACTTAATTTATTTACCAATCAACTCGTCAAAACACAACATAAAACATGAACGCACGGTTGCCCAATTTCCATTCCGGCGTACACACACATAACGCCCATAACGTATTTACTTTCAAATAATTTAAAATGCCCGATTTTCTCAAAAAAATGTAATACACAATTACAGAAAATTTGTTTCCGAGGTGAGTCGTGACCGGTTCCGTACGGAAAGCCATAAACTGTCGCTTAAATTTGCAGTGCATCCAGGTCCCTAACTACTGAAATAATGACACATTAGTGTGAGAGAGCAAAAAACTCGGTCGGCAACCTCGCCTTCCGACATTTAATTTATTCACCAAAAGAATCTTTACCTTTTTGCATCCACTTGTTGTGATCTGCATTTAAATCAGCCTATCACTTACACACAATGCACATAAATAACGCACATAAAAAAATCCTGAAACATATATATCACACTGACAAAACAAAATATACCAACCATCAAACTATATACATTATAACCCTTTCTCCTTGGAATTCTCTTCCTTTTATTTTATGCACCTGCTTTCTTTTAAAATTGAATTAATATTTCTAGATTTTATTCGAATAAATGTAAATCTACCTATTAATTTAAAAAATCCTAAATATTTCAATACTATTGAAATTTCTGCACATTTTTAATGTTTTAATGTTTTTTCATGGCCATTCATTTATCGATTACTACTAAACAATCTTAGTCTTGGGTAATTATTGATGTATCGCCAAGACATTCTTTATTGTATAAAAAACCGCGAACACTTCCTTTTTTTTGCTGCTGTCGTCCACTAGATGTCCAGACACATCACATCTGCGCTCCGAACCCCCAGCATACGCGATCCCTGCATGGACGTGCTGGGTTCCAATCACACGCAATCCTCTAATATATGTCACGCTCCGTCCACGGCGATTCGACTCAGTTGTTTACACTAGAATCACCATTGACGCGACTTCTTTATTTTATCGCAAAAAATCTAAACTTTGAAATTCGCGCACTGCCACATTTTCAAAATATAGACTCTGTTCCAACTTTACATTGATTCGTAACTAAAATTTGTTAAAACAAATTCAACTTCAAAACTTAAAGTTCAAACACGAACACGTTCTCTCACATAAATTTTTTACATGCAGCTGCACCTTCACATTACCATTGCACTTCTGCTACAGCCCATTGTTGTTTTCCGTAGGTTATATAGTTTGGATCAAAACAAACCACTGCCGCTGCCATTTTTGTTAATTATCGTCATACTAAGAAAAAATCTTATTTTCCGCAATTTTCACTTTATAACTCTCCCACAGTGTTCAAAAATTGCCATTCGATTCCAGTGTCTCACTTTAGTTTCCAAAACACGCATTTTCAGCCCCATTACGCCGAAAAACGCTTATTTCTATCTCACGTACTTGTGCAATTACACGTCAATTGTTCTCCCTTGTCGTTTTGTAACATGAAAATTATGAAAAATAAACTTAAACGGCATCCTGCAAGTCTTTTACTATTTTCATAAATTTGCCGCAATTCAGATACACCGACGAGTAATTACCATTACGGCACAATTTACGGGTTTCACTTAAAATCCTGAAAATTTATATTTTTCCCGTAAATGGCGTTGAATCTCACTTATGCATTTTATTAAAACTGTTCTAATTACACAACCCGTGGTTCGATTACGATGAAACAAACACTAATTGTTTTTAAGTCAGTGGCCATTTAATTGTCGAGTTAAATTATGTTTATTTCTGCGCGTCTTAATAAATTAAAAGTATTGTTCTTACGCAATGCGGCTATCTTTTGTTTTTTTCTATACCCTATTCACCACATATGGTCCTCGTTTTGCTATAGTCTGTTCTTCATTGAATAACTTAAAATTACGTAATTCATAGTAAATCAACTGTAACTGATCCTGAATCATTACATTGGAAACAATATGACCTTGTTTATTGCGACGAATAATATAAATGTGTCGCGTGTATCATCCCACGGCGTGTATCATTACAATGTAGGACCAGGCATTACGTATCCAATTTTCGCTTTGGCGACACGCAAAATGAGTTATCATCCCAAAGTCGCCGTTTGCTTCTGTATCATTACATGTGTATGCGCTCATGGTAGAGTTGGCATGTGATAACTGGAATCGACGACCGTTAGCGTGCGATAAATAAATAAATAGTATTGACTTGTCAATACGAAACTGGGCGGTTTTTGGTGACCATTAGTGTTACATGGATCTAAAATGCTTTACGGGCGTTCGCAGGCGCAGAGGGCTCTCCACCGCCACAGGACGAGGACCAGGACCAGCAACAGGCGATGCCAGAGCGGCCTGCTAGCAGCGCCAGGACTCTTTCCTCAGCAACGGAGCTGCAGCCTCACGTGCGCCTGTCACGGATGCGGACTTCGAAATGCCGCGACTGCGGCGCCATCTTCGCCTCTTCCAGGGATCTCGAGGATCACGAGCGCCAGCACTCGCGAACGCAGCCGTTGCGCCGCGGCGTCTGCGGAGCCTCTGTCACCGCGTCCAGCGACCTCGCTCCTCACAAGCGGCAGCGCGCAGCGGAGCGCCAATATCCATGCGACGTGTGCGGGTCACCCAGCCGTCGTTCACAAGCGCTGGCACAGGAGAGAGGGGCCACATTCATGTAACGTGTGCGGGAAGGGTTTCATAAGATTAAGCGACCTCATCGCTCACAAGCGCATACACACTGGAGATTATGTATGCGATGTGTGCGGAAAGGCTTTTAGTCAGACAAGCCACGTATGCAAAGCGCACGCACACAGGAGATCGCCCGTTTTCTTGCGATGTGTGCGGAAAGGTTTTTAAGCACCACCCTCGCCGTGCACAAACGCACGACAAGGGCAGCCCTGTTTTCATGTGATGTTGTGGAAAGGCTTTTACACAAGCCACCTAGTCGTAAGCAATCGAGATCGTGGAAGTAGTCCCAGTGTATCTGCCTTGTGTTGCGTTCGCCTGTTAGACGAAGTAGTTGATAGTGACATTTTGTGTGTTATTGTTGAGCATCCCCAAACGTGTGAGTCACGCTACGCCACTGGTATCATCCCACGGTGTGTATCATTACAATGTAGGACCAGGAATTACGTATCCAATTTTCGCTTTGGCGACACGCAAAATGCGTTATCTGTCCCAAAGTCGCCGTTTGCTTCTGTATCATTACAGGTGTATGCGCTCATGGTAGAGTTGGCATGTGATAACTGGAATCGACGACCGTTAGCGTGCGAGCGAGAAACGGCGGCACAGAAAAGGGAGACAGTGCGCAATTGTGCAGAGCCATTCCGCAAACTACTTTTCTGAAAACGTTGGATAGCCGAATGCGAGTTAGGGACTGTTATCGCCAAACTGGGCGACCATTTGTTTGACAGCTTAGTAGTTTGTTTCATTCCTGCGTCATGAAGTGAGAGGTAGGTGTTCTGTATGTGTTGCTAGTAGGGAGAGGTTGTTATTGAACTTCTGCACATCTGTACAGATACTCCCGGTTGGCAACGTGTAGATTCCAGCTGCAAACTGTAAATATCCTACCCACGGAAAATATTTTTGCTCGCTGGGAACACTTAGGCGGGTATAACTAGTATGATTTTAATTAATATTTTTAAATAATACAAGAAAGTAGGTGACGTAGCACCAGTAGGTTAGGTGTTATGAATGCAGCTTCAATAATCCATTCTTTTTTCATGACCGTCAATTCGTCACCATCCTCTGCCCCAATCATTTGTTGACACTGTAATATTCCTTTCTCCTTGTCCTTAGTATTGACTTGTCAATACGAAACTGTGGGCTGGTTTTGGTGACCATTTGTGTTACATGGATCTAAAATGCTTTACGGGCGTTCGCAGGCGCAGAGGGGTGTCCAACGCCACAGGACGAGGACCAGGAACAGGCGATGCCAGAGCGGCCTGCCAACAGCGCCAGGACTCTTCCCTCAGCAACCGGGCAGCAGGCTCACGTGCGCCTGTTACGGATGCGGATTTCGAAATGCCGCGACTGCGGCGCCATCTTCGCCTCTTCCAGGGATCTCGAGGATCACGAGCGCCAGCACTCGCGAACGCAGCCGTTGCGCCGCGGCGTCTGCGGAGCCTCTGTCACCGCGTCCAGCGACCTCGCTCCTCACAAGCGGCAGCGCGCAGCGGAGCGCCAATATCCATGCGACGTGTGTGGAAAGGCCTTCACTACCGCAGCAGCCGTCGCCCTTCACAAGCGCAGGCACAGGAGAGAGAGGTCTCATTCATGCGACGTGTGTGGAAAGGCCTTCACTACCGCAGCAGCCGTCGCCCTTCACAAGCGCAGGCACAGGAGAGAGAGGTCTCATTCATGCGACGTGTGCGGACAGGCCTTCACTACCGCAGCAGCCGTCGCTCTTCACAAGCGCTGGCACAAGGGGGGAGGAAAGCAGGCGCACCCACGCGACGTGTCCGGAAAGGCCTTTGATAAGGCAGCTCCTCACGCCTTTTACAAGCGCAGGCACAGGAGAAAGGGGCCTCATTCATGCAAGGTGTGCGGGAAGGGTTTCACAGCCTTAAGCATCCTCATCGCTCACAAGCGCATACACACAGGAGAACGCCCATATCTATGCGATGTGTGCAGAAAGTCTTTTAATCAGGCAAGCGCCCTCGCCATTCACAAGCGCACGCACATGGGAGAACGCCCTCATAAATGCGATGTATGCGGAAAGGCTTTCAATCAGACGAGCTACCTCGCCGAGCACAAGCGCACGCACACGGGAGAGCGTCCGTTTGTTTGCGATGTGTGCGGGAAGGCTTTCAGTCAAACCGGCCACCTCGCCAGGCACAAGCGTACGCACACAGGAGAGCGCCCGTTTTCATGCGATGTGTGCGGGAAGGCTTTTAAAGAGTCAGGCGCCCTCGTCACACACAAGCGCACGCACACGGGAGAGCGCCCGTTTTCATGCGATGTGTGCGGGAAGGCTTTTAAAGGGTCAGGCGCCCTCGTCACACACAAGCGCACGCACACGGGAGAGCGCCCGTTTTCATGCGATGTGTGCGGAAAGACTTTTAATCAGACAAGTAACCTCGCCCAGCACAAGCGCACGCACACGGGAGAGCGCCCGTTTTCATGCGATGTGTGCGGGAAGGCTTTTATTCAGACAAGTAGCCTCGCCCAGCACAAGCGCACGCACACGGGAGAGCGCCCGTTTTCATGCGATGTGTGCGGAAAGACTTTTAATCAGACAAGTAACCTCGCCCAGCACAAGCGCACGCACACGGGAGAGCGCCCGTTTTCATGCGATGTGTGCGGGAAGGCTTTTATTCAGACAAGTAGCCTCGCCCAGCACAAGCGCACGCACACGGGAGAGCGCCCGTTTTCATGCGATGTGTGCGGGAAGGCTTTTACATGTTCAAGCCACCTCGCCGCGCACATGCCCACGCATACGGGACAGCGACCAATCTGTTGCGACGCATGCTCGCTTTGCTTCAGTAGTAAGTCCTTGATGATATCTCACTGGCAGCGCGTTCATGAGACAACTGAGTGAACTGTTGATATTGCTCGCTACTTCCCGTGGACTCCTCGTGGGTGTAGAGTAAATGTATATGCTGTGTGAGTATTCTCATGTTGTGAGGTACAAACCTAATTCGAACCTGTATGTACGTTGTTCATGTGAAAGATGTCAACGTATTTCAATTTTGAAATCTTTAAGAATGAAATGGTAATGTTGCACTTTTAGATTGTGAATGCAGATGGAGGCAAAAATAAATTTGCAGTGGTTGTACATAATGTCTAGTGTTATATGATGATGTCGTTTCTCAATTTTTATGTGATCAATCCCGAGTAATATTTCATCAAGGAATATAAAGTAAATTTTGCATTTGATTGTATAGACCTCATTTTAAATTAAATGAAGGCTGTGTCTTGGCTCAGAGCGATGTCGCACGCCTTTCACTGAGGAGATCGGGGTTCGATTCCTGGACAATCTCATGTGAAAGGACCCCGCATATTTCTTATGAAAAACTGGCTTCCGTTAAATTGGCTGATTTTTGATGTATTGTTCTTAGCAAGTCGATCAAAAGTCTCAATGGCCACTTGGTCCAAAACACCACAGTTTTAGACTTAATTGCATTTTTATGTGTGATTCTGGACTTACGGTAGACGAATACATTTTAACGCCCTAACTTACGTTACGATGCGAAGTTTATTTTTATATATAACGATGGATATGGATGGATGAATGAATGAATGAAATGAGGTTATAAATGATATCTACGAGGGTTGTACCAAAAGTAAGGTTCCCAATCAGCTACAGCCTCGAGGGAAGGTGCTAGGCTAAATCCGACAACATTGACGTTCGCAGTGGTTCCTCCACTATCGAGCTCGCCAATCCGCGATTCGCTACGTCGCTCAGTGTTCTCTTGGCAGCCGTCAGAGATGGAAGTGTCGATCACCGCTCCCGCCAAGTGCGAGCTTCAAGCAGTAATCCGGTTTCTCCACGCAAGGAAGTTACCGCAATCCAGAATCGCTGGAGAGGACGACTGACGGAGGGAAGTAGCGCTTCTTCACGACAACGCTCGACCCCACGTTGCTCGTCCAACACAAGAGCTTTTGGAGAAATCAGAGGTCAGACGCTTCCCCAACGGATTGGCGGCGACTTCTTCGACTTATGAATACAAAAGCTGGAGCACCGTCTTCAAAAGTGTGTCGAAAAAAATGGAGACTTTGTGGAAAAATAGACAACAATGTATGCTTTTCAATGATGTATAAAATAAATAACAATAAAAATGTTTATATTTGTAAAAATTATGGGAACCTTACTTTTGATACAACCCTCGTACATACATAATATTGCAAACATGTTTTATTGTAGTTCGAAACTAATACATTTTAAGTAACATTTCTTGGAGTTTTACTTCAACTAATATTATTTTCGTCGTGCTAGTATAAACACTGGACGTTTGCGATCTGCCAGAACCTGTAACTTCATATATAACATAATTCAGGGATGCTTGGAATGATTCATTTTACATTATTTGACTTATTACCAGCGAACAAGATTTACTCTTCTGTAATAAAATTAGTTTTTGTCTTCTTCATATTGCTATCTATTAGCTGTGTCTTTTACAGAACCGAGGAGAGGTTAAGTAGGATATTTTATAATTCCTGGTATCTGGCCAGGAACCAGTTTGTTCAAAAGCGCGTCCTTCATTCAAGTTCTAAATCCCCTAAAATGTTTCTCGAGATTCGTGAAGGAATTATAAGAAGCTTACGGTTACAACTCACTATACAGCAACTAATCGTTCTTCGAGAGTCGACTTCTCGGGTGGATTTCGTCTATCGTAAGTCCAGAATCTCACATGAAAATGCAATTAAGTCCAAAACTGTGGGGTTTGGGCCGGGTGGGCATTGAGACTTATGATCGACTTGCTGAGAACAAAACTATTTCAAATCGGCCAATTTAACGGAAGCCAGTTTTCCGTAAGAACTGCGTGGGTCCTTTGTTCTAACATAACGAGTTGGGCTGCTAGTCCAACCCCTGTGAAGTGTCCTAAACTCGTCCACATATCCTTATCCCTTCCGCTGGGTAGTGACGCAGGGGCGCGCGGTGTGAGGCGCGTTCGCGGAGATGCTACCTGGCGGTCCTCTTGACAACTGACAGGCGAGACGCGACAAGTAAATATAGCACCCTCCCGAATACAGAGGGCTGATAACAAAAAGTAATGCTTATGTACTCCGCGCTCAACGCTCTACCAGGAGCTAAAGAGACATAACTAAAGATTAAGGCACAGCAAACGTAAAAATAAAAATTAAAAACATCCAGTTTAATTAACCCCAGATATAACAATGTAATCCAGGGAAGGCCACTACGCTGAAGTTCGATATCTAATATTTATAACTCTTTTCGAAGAGTTCAATGGTTTGCAAGTGCTGCCATAATTTGTATTATATTGAAATGAATAAACCTTTTTTGTACTCAACCCAAAGGATTAATGTTGATTTGCACCCAAATGCTGGGCATGCATTTCATTAGGAGGGATTAACTTTACGCTGAATCCGATTTTACTCCCCAGTGTTGTTTGCCTTGGGTATATGAATAATGATGATAGTGAGGGGTGGAAGGACGGCACACACACATAGACATACAGAAACACCCATGCCAGAGGCGGGACTCGAACCCGCGACCCTGGGGTCTGAGATCGCCATATTACTGCTTTAGCGATCTCGGCCACGGGGCCGGCTATATACTCCTGTAAAAGACAAAATATAATTTTTCATCAACCTTCACGGAGCATATTGTTAGTGGCTGTGGTTAATTTATGTTTGTAGAACTGATCTAGGAATTCCTTATTAACACTGTTCACTCTGTGTTAAATTCTAGGGAAAATATCTTTAGTTCGTATAAACTATTAAAAAACACGAAATGTATTATACTCGGCATGTGTCTCCAGTCTAGGAGTTATTATCCTTTCAAGATTTCCCATCTTTTCTTGTCAGTCTTCTGAACGTTTAACTGCTAGCGTTGTTCGCAAACGGACAGACAAGTACGTTTTGCCGTTATTCAATTTTTCTGTATCAAGAACCAAGAAAACATGGAGTCTGGCTACACCACGTGTTAGTAAATTTAGAAAATAAATCTACTAACTGGATTTATCCACTTTCTCGGTACCAGGACCCGGCATTGAGAGTTGTTGTTTTGTTTTTTTTTGCCGAAAATTGCTGTATCTTTCCCGCAGCATTACATAACTTTCTATTCTTAGAAGTACCTTCTAAGGGCGAGAAAGTAAAAAATATGTTGAGATACATCAGAATCGACTGAAAAGAATTGCGGTTTGTTCGAAGAACCACTTCTCGAAACAAAAGCTATGCGTAACACGTTTGCACGAAATTAAGATCTTCTAAAACCCAAAACTTTATTCTGTTACGGTTCCAGAACGCTATTTAACTAAGAATGTTTCTGTCTCTCTTGAATATGATTTTACCTGTCGTAACGGTTTCACGTTCGGTTCGATGGTTTGAATAATATGATGGTTTGAGGTCCGGCGACGAACAACCATCTGCTAGCGGGGTTTCCCTCAACCAGGTATCCCCCACCGGCCCAGCCGGGACAAGTTCTAAGCTCCCGACCAGTCTCCAAGCGTGTATGGTAGTGTCGTGCATGTTGGTGTGTTATGTGTGTGCGTATGAAAGTAAAGGATGAGGATAAGACAAAAAAGAGGAAGGAAAGATCGCGAGTGGTCCGTGGCCTGTTTGTGAGGGTACTGCTCCGGCATTCGCCTGATATTGATCGAAGAAAACCACGGAAACTACCCCTTGAATTCCTCTCCAGGCAGCGTCTAAATTCGACCTAAAACTATCTAGCAAGTCACTATCTAGCCTGTCACATCGGGATTCGAACCTGTCATCTCCCGTTACTGCAATGACATCAGTTTGATGCCCTGAGCCACCTCTCCCGGTGCGCAAGTGAAGCAAGGCTTGTGCCGAGTGCGCAATTTCTCTTTCTGAAAACGATCAGTTAAGTAACTTATTCCCGACGTTTGAATGGGAGGTGACGATGTCACATCATGTCACTTTTATTCCACATCATAATTTATTACATTTGAATATAATTATTATTTTTACAGATAAATTACAAAGCTGGATGTCTTGGAGAAGGAAGAGAATTATAACACATATAAAATGATAGGTTCTGAACGAGTAAGGTTCATTCTTGTCAGTAACTAACATCCAGTACCAGAAAATGACATGACAATCGAATTGCGGACTCACAAAAATATCCGGAGGAAGAAATTTTCTCATTGTTGCCACATTTGCAGCAATAGTGACTCAACTCCGTGCTTCGAGATGTTTGCCAACTGTGTCCGTGGAGAGCGAAGTGATTCGTTCTGCCGCCGTGGCGATGACTCGTAAGGAGGACGGGCGTGTCGGTGCCTTTCGTAAGGCAGCGCTGTCGCAAACGAGGTGACTGCAAACAGGCGAAGAGCGCTGCTATGGGCGGGAAGGGTGCTTCGAGGCGGCGAGGCCTGGCTTCGAACCCTGGCGCTGGCGCTGTGGGAGGTGGGCCGGGGAAGAGGCGCGGGAAGGCGGCGGGGCGCGGGGACGGGGCTTCGAGCCCTGGGCTGGCGCTGCGGTGGCGCTGTGGGGGGCGTGGGCGGGGGTGGAGGCGCGGGGCGTGTGTGTGCCGAGGGCGAGGGCGGGGCTTCGAGCCTGGGCTGGCGCTGGCGTGGCGTGGCGCTGTGGGGGGCGAGGCGCGGGGCGTGTGGTGTTGCCGTGAGCGGCGGCGGGGCGGGCGGGCGGGGAAGGCGGCGGGGCGCGGGGGGCGGGCTTCGAGCCCTGGGGCTGGCGCTGGCGGTGGCGCTGTGGGGGGCGTGGGCGGGGTGAGCGCGGGGCGTGTGTGTGCCGTGGGCGAGGGCGGGGCCGCCCGTGGCGGGCGTGCAGTGGGCTGGGGGGCGGGGGCGGAGGCGCGGGCGTGTGTGTGCCGTGGGCGGGTGGCGGGCGCGAGGGGGCGGGCTTCGAGCCCTGGGGCTGGCCGCTGGCGGTGGCGCTGTGGGCGCGGGTGGAGGCGCGGGGCGTGTGTGTGCCGTGG
>JAHLJT010007158.1:0-27111 GCA_031308135.1 Acheta domesticus
TTTTATGATGCGTTTTCACTGGAAAAACATTAATTATATTTGTTCTAACAGCTAAAGCGTCCAAGCGCTAGGGATTTGTTTCCGATTAAAAAACTATAAGCTACAACAGCATACACTTCTCGCAATATTTTTTTTGCAAGTTTCGACAATTAGGAGAGAACGAAATCAGAATTGTGACATTTTTATAAACTTACTTCGCACTAGCCGAGAAAAAAATGAAGAAAACATTTTGAACTGTTTTTTGAAATATCCGTTTTAAAATTGCTTTTATTTCAGCAAAATTGCCCTAAAACTACTCATATTTTTTAAAAAATGTATATAACATCATTTAAAGATCTGATTTTGATGAACATATTTCATTTATCAAAATATTTTTTAAATATTGTAATTGTAAGACGCCGCTGAAAAAAAAAGCACTTGCAATTTTCAAAAATTCAGAGTTCAACGAAAGTCGGACCTGTTCCATTTTTATAAGCGTACTTTGCTTTAGTAGAGAAAATTAAAGAAAATATTTGGTACCATTTTTGAGACAATATTGAAATGACGTTGGAACTTCGTGTAAAATACCCCCAGAAATTAAAATATCTATTTAAAATTCATGGGGCAGCGACGTCAGCCAGATCGATCAAGGGATATCAGTTTTGATGAAAATCCTGAATACTAGCTAGCCGCGAGCATTGTTGACTGACTGACTGACAATATGTAGATGGATGGAACACTGGTCGGACAGAAGTTTTACCATGACTTTTTCGGTACCAAGGAACCATAAAACGTCAACTCTGTTTACATAACTAGAGGAAGTTATTCATCACATATTGGAGCAAAAATTATCTTTTGTGGTAAGTAGGAAGGCCCTACAATAAGAGTTTTTCCGAAGAAAAATCGCTGTTTTCTGTAGCAAGATTACTCTACCTTGTTTAAACCACATAAGTAGTATGTGAGGAAGTAAAAATTATGCTTGTAAGGTGCATTGAAGTCTGAAGTGATATTTATTTGTAATCTGTATTCACATATTTTTTGTCTAAGGACTTTTCCCGAAACTATTTGTGCATGCAGCTCCATCGCTACAAATATTCTTTATTTGTCTCCTTTACATTGTTTTCCATCTTAATCTTACTTGATACGATTTACATTGTGAAACTATTACATCGACATGAACACTTGTATTTAAAGGAGTTTAAAGTCAATCTTAATTTTTTAAGCTCATCGCCAAAAGACCGAAAACAAATCCTGAAGAGAGCCCTTGGAGAACTTCCAGGTCGTTCATTGGTTTACGACTATGACAGGTTGAAGACTGGCATGGTTGCAGATTGCAAATTACTGGGAAAGGGAGTCCAGAGAAAGTCCATTAGGGAAATTTGGTATGATGTATAACTGTTATTAGCTCTCATCGTACATATCTCGGGATATTCTTTTGTTGCATTATAATAAGGCCTCTCTTCAATTTTTATACAATTTATTCCACTCGTTTTGTGTCCTGAAGGTTCGCTTGTTCCGTCCACAGCAAGCTAAAACAATCTCTTACTGACCACCGGTATCGAGAATAGCGGACAAAAACACACGCTGGGGTTTCGAGTGCGTTGCTCGGACGATGACCGCGGACGCAGGGGTCACACCAACGGGGATCTCCCGGGCCCCGTCCCAGGGTTCGGCTCCGGGGCGGTTCCCGAGCGCCGAGCCGGCCACGCGACTCGAGAACCGGTTTGACGGGAGAGCGGCGTTGCAACACAAGGTGACCGCAATTACAGGACCCGCGGCGGGGAAATTCCACGCCTCCACGCCGCCTCCACGCCGCCGCCCCGCCGGCGGAGATGCGCGCGCGAGGCCGTGGGTGAAGACTCCGCCGGCGCCTTCGCGTTGACCGAGGACACGGGCCACGTGGAGCAGGCAGACCGACCCCGAAAGATATGCATGTGGTACATCACGAGTCACAAATTCGAAATGCTTTGTAATATGTAAACTATGTAATATGAATACTGATGAAAATCTGAAACGTATTTTATGTAGGTGCCCAAATATAAAGGGCTTAGAGGACCATGCCAAAACGATGATTATCCTTTCCAAATTGTCTCATTAAACTAAACTCTGAAAGATCTAAAACTCTGTACAATGTTATTTCATCAATTCTGAAATTACGAGCGTATATTATCAATGAATAGTTTCTCATTGAGAATCTCATCAATGAAGCTAAATTAACACGTTATCTCACTTTATGTAGGTTGTCTGTAAATATTTGTATATAATATTGTTTTAATTATTTTGTATCTTATGCTATTGTATTATTTTGTTATTGTGTTACTACATTATATTCACTTGTTGTGTTATTATATTGTATCTTGAACTAACTACTTTATGCCATTAGAGGTTATTTGTAATCAAATTGTTTACGATAG
Organism: Acheta domesticus; assembly: GCA_031308135.1. Classification (NCBI taxonomy): domain Eukaryota; kingdom Metazoa; phylum Arthropoda; class Insecta; order Orthoptera; family Gryllidae; genus Acheta; species Acheta domesticus. The sequence goes on from JAHLJT010007158.1 coordinate 2,394, forward strand.
AGCTGTGAATATACACAGCAATTTGTAATAGGTTAACCCTGTAAACAAATTAGTAGTAAAATTGAATTGAAATTCGAAACACTTATATTTGGAGAACATTATAAAAAAACGTTTCATTCAATATTTCGATATTAAGGGTAGTTAAACGTGTCTCTAAGGTGGCACGGGCAGCGTACCAGCGCTCCATGGATCCCGGGTTCGATTCCCAGTCAGGAAATCAAAAAGAGAGTCGTAGCTTTCTTTCGTCTCAGTTTCTGTGGTTGTGTGACGAAGGAAAGCATAGGCACGCGGAGTTTGCTAGTGTAGCGTCATAGCACTGGGCGCGACCAGCCGCACACGTCGTGCAAGGGGGAGGGGTTGGTCCTCTCGTGCCACGTACGGCCGGAAGAACCCCTGGGGTCTCTCGAGGGTCTCTCCGCTGGGGGTGTCTGAGAAGGCGGCTTTCCGTCCGCACAAGTGAGATGTGACGACAGAAATCGTTCGCAGGTGGACGCCAGGCTCCATCTGCAGCCAGCCCAAGTCTCGAGCGGAAATGACGCTTTGTGCGTGGGAGGTCGGTCACGTGATGCCTCGCAAGGGAGGCGGGTGGAATAAGCTTCCTGGGCATTCGAGTTTGACCGTAGCGATGTGCGGAGGTGATCGCGAGCAGCGTCTTGCGAGGCGTGGCTTTTCGCCACGGGACAAGAGACCAGGGGCGGCGCTAGTGTAGCGAGCTGGGGTTCTCTTGGTAAATACTGAGGCGGCTCGTCTCAGGAGTCGGAGTGCTGTGGAGAGCAGCGTTTCCTTAGGAGTGTACATAGTGTAATAAACTATTGTAAATAAATATGTACAGTAAACTCCGTGTCTGTGTTCTTCCTCATCTCATGACGACGTCACACTAGTTATGGCAAAGAGAATATGTCATATTCGCCACAAGTCTCTCTCCACCAGGCTTGGGAGTGAGACTAGGCCCAGGCGTGAGGGACACCGTTAGCTGCCAATGAAGGGTATTTTGGGTCTGAGTATTTGAGTCGGACCGTGTCGACCCAAAATGCTAATTACATACAAGTTTTCTCTAACCATAAATTCTGCAAAAGATTACAAATTTGTGTTAGAATACCAATGTTTTGAAACGTTAGTATGACATTTTGGAGATATCACCAAAAAGTACCCTCCCACCTCGTGCAAATGTGTTTGTATTTCGCAAATATCGATTTCTGTATTAGCATTGGAGATAACATGTTTTGTTTGAGTAATTCTCATACTTTTCAAATAGATTGTACATTAAACTATTTGTGCAACTAACTAAGTTTGCATGGCGAGTTAAGTAAATTATTCCGAAACGTTTACGTGGTTAGAACGTTTACTAGCAGTGATTGTGATCGCTGAAGGGTATGTAATTACGATTTACTATGAGAATGTTGGGGACTGGCGCTGCTCGGCTTTATGTACAGAGAGAAAAAGCGAGTAATATAAACGAATCAATATTTATCAAATAGCTGTTTGTTGAATACAAATTTTAGCATTAATAGCAATTATCACTCCAATGAGTAGTATTATTTGTTCAGTATCTGTGCGGTTTGTTCAATCACCGGGTAATTTTATCTTCTATTTTTCATAAGAGATGGTTTATTGTTTGCTAATGATTTTGATGTAGAACTTTATTGCATTTGGGAAAGATGAACAAAGTTACGATTGCTCGATTGCGGGAGTATTGAAAGGAATACTTCAATACACATGGCATTCTGCGATTTCAACGAAAAATTACGAAAATGTTCGTTCACTGTCGACGATTCTGTAAACTTCAGTAAATTTCCATCCAGAGTTTTGTGCTGTTCGTCGAGGACGCACGAGATAACTTCTTTTTTTCAGAACTAAAAAAGTGATCCTGCTTGATAACTGTGACATTATTTGTATTCGTAATAAAGAAATTGCGCGAAAATGAAGATCGCTTACAAGTTGTTCACTGTTCTGCTTGCTGTCATGTATACTGTTTAATAAGATGTCACGTTTCATGTCGGCATTCGATTCATTGCGTGATCTGGCTGGAGGTGAACGGGCGATAGGCGTTAAATGTCAACGTAGTGGCTTGTAAGTGGTTTTACAGGAGAGTGATCCAGGTCAGCGCAGAGGCAGGCAACAGAAATCTTATCCCCTGGTAAACACGAAATCTCGCAGATTTAAATATCCTACGCAAGCTATACATGCGATAAAATGGCAAAACGAATCAATTCCACTTGAATGAATCAAATGACAAATAGGAATGGAGAAGTGTAGATCACAGAGAAGGAACTGTTTACCATTTTAGATTAAAATTTAACCGTACATTTTGTTGTATGTCTGTAAATCACTTTATGTCACACGTGATGCTCACACGTGACTCAAAGAGTACTATGAGTGCGTAAATCCACTTGCAGAAACGTCTGCAATGTAAAACAAAAGGAAAGATTGGTCTCCTGACTTCTTGATGACTATTGAAGAATTATATTAATATTCGAAAGAGTTTTACCAATTCGTGACGGCATCGAAGTACTCTGTAGTTTAAGACTGTTGTTCAAAACCGTTTCGTGACAATTTCTACAAGTTAAAATAGTGAGGAGCTGATGTCCATCCCGATCAGTTCGTTTACAGAAGCGTTGCGACATGAGCCACAATCTCAGTACCTCCATGATCGAAAACTCTTATCTATTATTTCCGCGTGACATATCAGCGTGTACTTTGCCTGGCAAACTAGCCGCCGCACTACAGTCGAGAGTGACGTTGTGGACGATAATATCATTTGCTGGAGAGTGGACCTTGATACCGGAATGCAAGTCAAGTCAAATACTCTGTTTTCAGTCTGTTGCATTACGAGTTGAGATGGAGTAGGTCTGAACTTGCTCTGTCTTAACGAAGGTTACGAAAGAAAGTAAGTTATCTAAATTGCTTGGTGATTCTGCAAATATCTTGAAAACACAAAGTAAAAAACGAAAATTACGTTCTTTTATTCTACGCATTACTACTGAATGAAAGATATTCATCAACATTACGGTCTTTACAGTGTCCCACTAACGAAGTTTTCTAATGAAAATAATGTTATTAAATGTAAATAAATTTTTGTTACAGTTTTTAAAATTTTCTTTGGTGGTTATTTGATTGTAGTTTTCTCAAAAACAAGAGAAAACATGGGTAAGATGAACTTGACGCTTGGGTAATTGAAACTATGTGATTATCCAAAAAAATACATAATCCTTCCAAATTCTGAAAACTGTGATTTGTGGTCCCGCTTGAGGCAGAGATGGTTAGTGTTCAATTAAAGAACTCTATGGATTCTCTATAATACATAAAATATTTTTAATTGAACTCCAGAAGAAGCATATGTATCAAATATGCGAAACGCCGTGAATAAAAAAACTATGTTAATAAAAAATAATTTTCATTAAAGACTAAAGGTATTTCTGGGTGTACTACAATGTATAATTGTCTCTAAGGTCCTGGGGGTATTTGATTTATACAATATTCTTTAGGAAACTTGTTGACAAGTGAGTTATACTTTGAATAACTTTTTGGTAAACAAGGTCATGTTGCGTATTGCACTCCGCCTTCGTGCTTTCGACATCCTCTCCGCAAACCCACGCGGCTCGCAGACTACACTTTCGAAAGCAAGCATCGTAATGCTTGCGATCATACCCCGCAACCGAAGAGTAATTATTGCCTCGCCCTCCCTTCGTTCAAACGAGTTTTCTGCGTTTCATTCACGCATTCGCTCAGCTCACAACAAAGCTATGACTCATCATAATATGAGACGTAGAATCGTCTGCTGAAATGACGTCTTTCAATTTTTTTACAGGATTTTTTTGGGTACCGTTTCCGACTAGCTGTGCCTCTGAGAACGTTGTGCTCTATGCACTTCAGCTGCTCCGCCTTTTCACACTGAGTTCGGACATACGCGTGTCAATCTTCGAAGTTCAATGAGGCGGCAGAAGAAACGTGTATACTTAGGATGACATTATGCCACAGGCGAGGACTCTTTCGAGAATGACAATGGGTGGCAGTGATGGATGATTGCCGTAACAGCAACGGAAAGAGAAAATGGCAGTGGCGTAGCGTCAGGGAACGCTAAGATGAGCATCCCCACGTCAAATATTAATCGAAGAACCCTAAATATTATATAGATACACTTACAAGTGGCCCGTTGAGCGAACCACGTTTTGTATTAATTTAAAAAGTTATTTCCTGTGATTGAATTCGGCGCGTAGGTACACGCTGGCCTCTGATTGCTTGGATGCTAAAATGGTTCTAGCATCTGCCAAGAGATTGCGAAGGGCAATGACGCATGCGCAGATGGCAAGGTTCCCCCTCCCTACCTCAACCCTCTCCGAAAGATTCACGAGTTTCTTACGCTAGGCTACGACCGAGTCGTACGAGCAAGAGGCCTATTGAGCAAGTTGCTTGTTTGTGCACGAGAGTGTAGCACTCTTGATACTGCCAGTGAAATTTTTCTTTCTCACTTGAGATTCTCTGCTTGATCAAGGGCACAAACAGCAGAAATAGTACTTGCCTACTTATTCTTAATATCTAAAAAGATGAATTCTTCCTAAAATATATTAGTATTATTTTGGTCTGAATTGTATAAATTCACAAGTGATCTCATTGCCAATCGCGCAGGAGAAGTAAAGCTAAGCCATTGCATAATTTGCTTTCAAGAACTATCCTGACATAAATCTGTTGAAGTATTGTAAACATTTGTTTCGATAACATAGGTTCTAGAGAACACTAAAGTTCATGATATGTTCATTAGGCATTATTGTTGAGCATCCCCAAACGCGCGAGTCACGCTACGCCACTTGAAAATGAAAAACATTGTGAAGAGGAAGAGTTGAGGGTGAAGGGCACCGAAGTGGAGGAGGATGAAGAGCAATGTGAAGACTTATGAGGTGTATGAAACAGGAATACGAGGATGAAAAAAAGAAAAATCAAAGAGACGAAAATTGAGGGATTGAGGATCTGGTAACAGCAAAGCACAAGAGATGGGTGTGGCTTGAATGGATGATTGGTTTCAGGACTTGTCAACTGTCATTAGTCCTGGTAAAATAGTTAATGTTTTAGCGCGGGAGGTTGCAGTATTCTCCACCCGCAGGAGGATGGTGAGGTATGGCGCTTACATGTACTTACATGTTGGTGAGCAGGAGGATTTCCTCCTCTAGGTATCCTTCAGAGGGGATCAGCCCCAGCCGGGACAAACTACAATCTTCCGACATGTGAGGTAGTGCAGTGTGTGTGTGTGTGTGTGTGTGTGTAAGAAATAGAGCAAGAAAGGAAAAAAAGTGAATCGTTTGTTAGGGTGCTGTTCCGGCATTCGTTTGGAATTGATCGGAGAAACCTTGGAAAACTATCGATCAAAGCAGCCGGGCTCAACCATTCTCCTCCAGACAGCGGCCGAATTCCACCTAACTCTCTGTAGCTAGCGTCCAAAATCCCACACCGTCGGACTAGAATTTTTTGACCTCCCGGCCAGAGTCTTCGCACAGTCAGCAATGCAAACTCCGCCTCAACCATTCTCGCACGTCAGCAATGCCAAACTCAGCCGGTGCAATGTCGCAGAGGAGGTCCGTCAGGTCGCACGTCAGCAATGCGGTGCAAATGTCCGCAGACCGTCAGGTCGCACGTCAGCAATGCCAAACTCAGCCGGTGCACGCAGAGGAGGTCCGTCAGGTCGCACGTCAGCAATGCCAAACTCAGCCGGTGCAAGTGTGGGGGACGCAGAGGAGGTCCGTCCGGTCGCACGTCAGCAATGCCAAACTCAGCCGGTGCAAGTGTGGGGGACGCAGAGGAGGTCCGTCCGGTCGCACGTCAGCAATGCCAACTCAGCCGGTGCAAGTGTGGGGGACGCAGAGGAGGTCCGTCCGGTCGCACGTCAGCAATGCCAAACTCAGCCGGTGCAAGTGTGGGGGACGCAGAGGAGGTCCGTCCGGTCGCACGTCAGCAATGCCAAACTCAGCCGGTGCAAGTGTGGGGGACGCAGAGGAGGTCCGTTCGGCCAGGTCGCCGGAGAGCGAAAGCGTCAAAGCCTACGCGGTGACTCGCTTCGGGAGCGGCGTGAGACCCGCCCCGCGCCGCGAGCACGACTGAGCTGGAAATAGCGCCGGGCGATTAGCTGATCAATAGACGTGAAAACCCACAGGCCACCGCTGCTGCCCTTCGAGCGGCCGCCCCCTCATTCGCATATTGCGTATGCGATAATGAGACACGCATTTCCCCTTCGTGCCCAACCGTCAAGAAAGAATTCCCCACGACCGCTCTTGCGCGGTGTAAATGTACTACGTCGACACATTTAGAAAACTGTCGAGTAAAATATAATTCAGTTGGCTGAATTGTTGTATTTCTACGTTTTCCAGAATAGTTCATTGAAATTGGAGGTTTAACTTAGGTTAAGCTCGCGTCTCCCAAACGTAAAAAAAAAAAAACTTATTTACAATATTTGGTATTCATCATGTTAATGGTATAAAAAAATAACTTGCGTCTCAGTCTGCATTTTTCACTGCTGCTTTGTACTTTTCTGTTCTCAACTAAATATTATGTAAAATGTATTGCTAAGTAACTAGTTTACTACATACAAGTCAAAGTTATTTGTTTTTAGTCCGTCAATTAGTTTACTTTCTATCTCTTCTTCCTCTGTATGTTTTAATAACAATGCACGAAGGTTGAAAAACAAGTTATGTAAACTATTTAGCGGAAATTTTGTGAAAAATTTCCATCTTGTTATGGTGATCATTGCCGATTGGTTTGAAATCACCAGTTACTAATACAGTCTGTTAGGTGTCAAATACAACTTCGATTGGTAAATACACGTCTGAAGATGAGGTTACTGGCATTCTAATGTCAACAAACATTAATGTTACCTAATTTGAAGTGCAAGTACATCATGATTACATTTACAGCACAGTGAAAACGAATTTTATTGCAAGGTTGATGAATCCTTTCCGGCATCTTAACAAGCTATCCAGATATATATTATTCTATTACTGTGTGGCTAAACGGAAAATAAATATTTATTTTGAGTTCGACACGTACATACAAGTTTCACACGGTGTCTAGCGGTGTCACGCGCGCCTTTTGAATCAATCTTTAATTTCCTCTCACATAACATACCTCACAAATACCGCGAAATATCACGCAAAATGGTTGCACGTCAATTTTCCTTGACCCACTGACAAAAATAACTCTCATATTTTGACATGTTTGTGAGAAATTCTCCAGTGACGGTTGGAGTGTATTCATGAGCTTGAAAATATTGATCCTCTACACAAATAAGTTTGAAATCACTATGTGATTTGAACAAATTGTACAATATTATAGTAGTCGGTCAGAGATACAGGTAGAGGAAACTCTTTGGGGAAAATAGTTAACCCGTATGTGTTGAGTGGATTCACGAATAATTTCTTTCTTCCAGACTACGCGTGATTCAACAGAAGCATAAGCCCATCTTTAAAAAAATATTTTCTTCACAGAATTTATTGCCTTGTCCAATCTCTATAAAGTTCGTCAAACTTCGACACTATAGAGACGAACTGAAGCTTTATTGTTATTGTATAAAGCAGAAATCGACATTAGATTGCTATGGCATGCAAAGCTATGTGTTGTGAAAAGTAGTAGAAAGTGACGAATGCCAATTCACGAGGAAAAGAACAGCAATATTTCTAAATAAATGGTAGGCATTTTTACAATATTGTTGTTCACGTAAACTACATTGTTATTCCTCCAAATTGCCCCAGAATCCTGGCAGCAGGCCAACGGGCTCTTTGAGATAGATTGGTTCTGCGCAGCAAGGCAGTATGCAAACGAGTCGCGCCGGGCGTTACATAAGCGATAAAAGAGAGCATCATTAGCATGATTCTCAGATAAGTTGATAGCAATTGCTTTAATAGTTTCGTAAGTAATCATAATAATATATTGCTTCTAATACCGTACCAATCCTGAATATCCTAAGTGTTTGAGATGTGTAACTGATGTAGAAATAAAATTATTTGAATTCACTCTTCACGCCACACTCAGTTATTTTGAGAGAAGATTAATGTAATTTATGTATACATAAGGATACGTCTTGTTATGTTATTTCCTAAAACCTAAATAGCAAGTGGAAAATTTGAGAGATTATGAAAATTAATAATTATACTTATTCGAGTTAATCTCACTTTCAGAATCATCTCTTACTTTTCCTTGATAACTGTATCCCACTCATTCCCTATGCTAAATAAACCTCCCCTTCTCCTCGCAGCGAGACAATTGTTTCGTGTCGGACAGGAAGGTTGAATCTTCAAGAAAATTTCATATGGTCTCTATACTCTGCGTCATTGTATATAAAATTAGTGTTGAAAAATTAATTTCTGTGAAAATGGCGATAAACTGTTTTTAATGTCATCGTTATTCCTTCATACTCTTTAGATTAATCCAGAAGCACATTCACACCAATCGACACTGAATTAAACTTTGTCATTAGACAGTAATTATTTTCGAAGTATTCATTCGCTAACTACCTTTAAAAATGTATTTGCCACACGTAAATCTATTGGAAAATGTTTGAAATGTTCAGTAGGATGTAACTAGTCTATAGCAGCTGACAAATATAATTAGTAACCAACCCAAATATAATTAGTGGAGATCTAATATATTTTGGTTCTCAAATTAACACCTAACTTCCAACAGATTTTGAACATCTGCTTATTGTGACATGAAAATGCAACGATAATACAGAAAAGAAAATATGAGGTAATGTGCTGAGAACGGACGTTACGCCATGTCATGTCAAATACTTTAAACTACATTTAAATAATTTCAATCGAATCTATCTTGTCATATGCAAACAACGTCTGTCACAGACTCAGCGATCGGCTCTTCAACGTTTCCATTTATTTTTCAACACCCCATTCCCTCTTCCAAATATAATTTAACGAAGTTTCCATCAATTCTCCACTCCAGTTTAACCAGAGCTTCAAAAACACGCCAGGTCCAGTTCACCGCAGAGCTGAGGCCTGGCGAGCCCTACCCCCGTCCCTGCCGCTTGCACGCCGAAGGGGCAACGACCCTGCCACTCCGCTTGGGCCCGCGCACGTGGTCAGGCGACCAGGTGGTGGTCGATAGCGAGAACCACGCCCAGGGCCACGGCGAAACATCAAAAATAGGACAGCGGCGATTTGGTTGCGGTCAGGGGTAAGGTGCGAGGACTATTAGCTCTAAATTGGAATTCAGTCTACCACCGGCATAACAGCTGTACTATGCAATCTGTTCTCCCTGCCGGATCGTTAGCATTAACGCAAAGGCCGGATTAAAAATTTGAAGGATTACTCATTACCATGGGGAACACAAATAATTTGGAAATGTTTAACACATGTGAACAAAAGGTATATGAAAATTAACTATAACATTTGCGATGACAGATGAGCAATTCAGTATTTGTGATCCAGGGACAACTATATCTCACCTTGCAGAATTTCTGAGACAAACACGTGAAAACTACTGTTCCAGTGATCAGTTACAAATTAAGACATTTTGTGAGAAAAATTTTAATAGTTTTGTTTCACCAAAACTCTTTTCTACGGGAAGTTACAACACACTGTCAGATGACATTAAATGATTAAAATTGATACAAAAGTTTAATTGCAATATATTAAATTGAATTTCAAGCTAAAATTTCTAAGAGTGTTCATTTCAAAAACTTACATGTGGAAGAATTTATTGAACCAGGAAAGTTAATAGGAAGCGTGTGAACACGATGTCGTTTATATAAGATGAACCACCTTTCCATATTAAAGTTTGAAACTGGCACCTTACGTAAGTTAACAGAAAGCAACTGCCGGAATCCTCGAACAGGTTTTAAATTGTTGCTAGTTTTGCCGATTGGTTTCACTAAAAAGCTGCCAGTCATTGCATCTTCACGTTTTCAATCAATGTTCTTTGAAAAGGATAAGGAGGAAGAGGACAAGTAGTAAGGATAAAGGAAAGAAATACGAAGGAAGAAAGGAGGCAAGTAATGATTGAGAAGAAAGAAAAAGTCAAAGGGGAAGTAAACATTTGGATAAAGAAAACGAAAAGAGAAAGGAAGAAGACCAGGAGAGAATCAGAAAAAATATCAGAGGGGAAACATACCACGTAAAGGAGGGGAGAAAATTAAAACTTGCATCCCAAGGCAGGCTTAGAATTTTTGAGTTTGATACTCTATGGGTTCCCAAGTTAGTATTTTCTTTCTAGAATGGGAAACAAAGTGGCCTAGACGACTTGGAAAAACAATGCGTGCCGAGAGGAACAATCACGAAGGCTGAAGAAGATATTGAATTTGCAATCATCTTCATCGGGCAGTTTAACGCGAATTTAACTTTGATGTTCCGTTGACACCTCCAGATCTCATACCATTGTCTTGTATACCTTCGGGAATCTTGAACCTAACCTCCACTTAGTAATTCTGTCGTGCGTAGTAGCCCATTGCGGCCTAGACCAGTCTTCTGTCGTCCGTGATTCGTAAGCCCATTGCGGCCTAGACCAGTCTTCGGCCGCCCGTGACTCGTAAGCCATTGCGGCCTAGAACAGTCTTCGGCCGCCCGTGACTCGTAAGCCCATTGCGGCCTAGAACAGTCTTCGGCCGCCCGTGACTCGTAAGCGGTAAGCCCATTGCGGCCTAGAACAGTCTTCGGCCGCCCGTGACTCGTAAGCCCATTGCGGCCTAGAACAGTCTCGGCCGCCCGTGACTCGTAAGCCCATGCGGCCTAGAACAGTCTTCGGCCGCCCGTGACTCGTAAGCCCATTGCGGCCTAGAACAGTCTTTCGGCCGCCGTGACTCGTAAGCCCATTGCGGCCTTGAACAGTCTTCGGCCGCCCGTGACTCGTAAGCCATTGCGGCCTTGAACAGGTCTTCGGCCGCCCGTGACTCGTAAGCCCATTGCGGCCTAGAACAGTCTTCGGCCGCCCGTGACTCGTAAGCCCATTGCGGCGCTTGAATCATATTACAGGGCGGGAGATTGGTGGGGGCGAAGTGATATTTAGCAAAGCCATGGGCATGAGCCCGTAGACTCATTACGGAATTATTCGTGGCCATGCACGCAATCTCGTCCATGTCTCATTCTCACGACATTCGGCTAGGGAGAGGCTGGGGAGGAATTCGGTATTGAAGGGGGTACATGGTGGTTGGGATATGTTACAATACTAAAACAAACATAGGTGCCCAAGGCAGGATTCGAAACCGCCAGGCCTCGCATCGCGTGGCCACCATAACTACTATGCGTCGGGACGCAGGAATTTGAAAAAGACTAGGGACGGCATAGCCTACAGCAATCGGCTGCGAACGATTCTTTTGTGCATGCGCAGATGCACAAAAGTGATGCGAAACTAACAGCGCACAAGCAGAAGATCGATTTGCTGTCGATTGCTGTCACCCTTCGCCGTGCAAAACTTCCTCATACTTCGATTTTTCTGTAGTGGCCAATGACAGGTTATTGTTACACCTCTTGCCTTACAAAATTAATACTTTTTTAATTAATTCGCGAACGTTCTTCTCAACGGGGCTCGTGACCTCAGAAATGGGCTTACCACTGTTAAAAAGATTCATTTGACAATGACCCTAATGTCATCGGCCACTATAGAAAGATCGAAGTACACCCGACTCCGGTTATAGTGGACGTCTGGGACCAACGTTTTTGGTTCACTATAACCGATGTTGTCAAAATTAAATAGAATTTCTCCACAATGATTAATTTTATTACAATAAGTTCACTATAGCCGAGGGTTTAGGTTCACTATAACAAAATCTTGAGAGTATTTGTGATGTAAGTGAAAAGGGACAAGTGACTCAAGTTCACTATAACCGAGGGTTCACTGTATCCGAGTTCACTATAACCGGAGTCGACTGTATATCCCAATCGGCGGCTCTTAGCCACGTGTCGCTCAGACACAGAGCGAGTACTTTGAGTGCGGTGCATCGTTGCATTCTGCGAGGCGGAGACGTCGGGAGTCAGAAGCAAGCCAGCGCAGTCTCCTCGTAGGCGCGCCCGCTGCACCTCGTAACGCCACGCGCTCGCTTCCGCGCATGCGCGGGCGATAACGTGTTCATAAGCATGCACAAAGCCGCCAGGAGCTCGTACTTTACGTAACGAGGCCGCCGCGACGTGGCAAGAACACAAACTACGAGTATATGGTTCGCGTTTTTTTTTTCCCTTTTCAAATTCGACGTGGTTTTCTAGGTTTACTAGCGAGGAGATAACGCCAAAGCGTTGAAACACGTTCTTTACAAATAATATTAGTCAACGTTGTATTCTCCAACTATATTATTAATTTATTATTCAGTACATCCATTAATTAGAATTTCCTAAAAAAATTAATTTACATTGTTTTATTACTATATTCAAAATTATTAAAGGTAATAAACGTTTTAGATGTAATGATATCCCCTTAATAAGAGAGAAAACTTTCTATTTTTGATATCTGTGCCCTACAATTATCGACGTCACATTTTTTGAATAATTGACATAGAAAATGCATCGATTCGATGAGGTTCTGTGAATCGCAACCACAGCCGTGCTCTATTAAAATTCATCACGACGAAAATAGACCGTGCTTTCTCTCCTGAACCGTAATTTGGTTTTGTGAAGAGATAATTTAAAGGCAGACATTTGAAACTCTACCGATGTCCGTGGGGTGATGGAATTAGCGTTGCCATTTTTCCTCTTCCGCGAATAATACATTCAATTACGTTATTTATGCGAGACATGTCTAATGATTACTTCAATGGCAGTTCGTTTAGAGGCTGCTGATTACTGAATCTGAATGGGCGCCGTGAATGCCGAATTGAAAGCGGCGGGTGTTGCATACGTAATTGGCGGCGGCGCTGTCGTGGTGTGGCGCCGAGGTTCCGAGCGGGCGGCAGGCGACGTGTCGAACGGAAGGAGTGCAGACGGAAGAGAAGGACACACGCGCGGGGGGGGGGGAGGGGTCGGGTTCGCTTTCATCTTCGTGAAGCGGTCGACCCCAAAACGAGCAGCGCGCCTTGAGGACAGAACCATTTAATGCTATCGACGTCCTTTTTCCATTAACTAAACCGGTGAGGACGAAGAGGTGACGGCGAGTTAACGACGTGGAGAGGGACGGCGGGGTTGGGTTAGGGTGATCCAGGAGGAGGGGAAGAGGTGGAGTTGGAGGAAGAGGAGGAGGAGGAGGCGGCGGATGTGGTGGATGAGAGAAACGGATGTGGCGGTGCGAGTAAGACAGCTGCGTTGAAGAAATGGGGGAAAGAGGTACACGAGAGGAAATAGTGAAGAGTGGGTGCACGACTGTAGGAGTGGTAACGTATGGAGGTCGACAGGAGGGCAGGTTGAGCTGGGTGATAAGGAATAGGGTAGGATGGGGTAGGATGGATAGGATGGGATAGGTTAGGTAGGGTAGGGACAAATAGTATGGAATGACGTGGGGATGGATGGTATGTGATGGCGTAGGATGGTATGGGATGGTATGGTATGGGATGGGTTGGGCGAGAAGTCAGGATGAGTTGAGTGGGGTGGGGTGGGGTAGGATGGAGTAGGGTAGAATTGGGAAGAGGTGGGTAGGGTAAGGTGGGGATAAATGGATAGAATGACGTGAGGGTGGATGGAATGGAATGGGGTAGGGTGGAATGGGGTGGAGGGGATGGGGTGGAGGGGATGGAATGGAGGGGATGGGATGAGATGAGGTGGGGTGGAGGGGATGAGATGAGATGGGGTGGGCAAGAGGGCAGACTGAGTTGGGTGGGGTGGGTTGACGTGGGTGGAGGCGAAGGCGAAGGCCGGGACGCAGGCGGAGGTGGGTCGAGGGCGGAGCGATGCGGGCCGTCCGTCGCCTGAACAGCTGACTGCGAGGCCGCGCCGCCCGGGCGCAGCACACGTGCGCGCCTCGGCGGAGGACGCTCCGCGCCGCGCGGCCTCGCGCGCCCGCTCGCCCACACGAATTCCTCCTCGCACGTTCGTCGCGACAGTAGGCGTCATCCGCGCAACACGCCAGTTTGGGGGACAACATTTACGACTTCAGCACTCGATCGAGTTATTACGGAACATTAAAATGTGTATCATTTGTATAAGTATCAATCTTTATACTTGGGTTTATTCAGACGTGCGTTTGAAGGAAATCAGCTGTTCACGGTTTCATCCAATCAGGAGCTTGACGTCACCGTAGCAACATATAAGCTCCTGATGGATGAAACCGGTGAACAGTTAATCGACTTCAAAAGCACCGATAATAGAGTAGTTTCATTCATAATTGTTTATATGATACATATGTTATTACTGTCAGCTCATTCCATTATTTACCTTTTTTAAATTTTTAGTTCAAGGGGTTCTTCACATCTTTCCGGGGAGGGGGTTAGTTTAACTCTATCTAATTGTCACCTAAAATGCAATACGACAAATCTTTAAATACCATTTTACAAAGGTTGTGTAGATTATTGCGACTCATGTCCGTGATACTTTGTTTAAAAATATCGTTCTAATATGTAACATTTTTTATCAACACGTTACGCAAAATGCATTTAGGATGGGAAGAAAATATAAAATTTGCATTGATGTTACTTGTTACAAAATGTTGAAATATCAGTGGAAATGGGCGGAGAGATGAACAAGACAAAACTATATAAAGTTTTAAAAATATTTTTCGAAATATAGAGATCCTACTGCGAGTAGAATGTATTACATTATAAATTACATGTCATGAATCGCAGTAACATTCCTTAATATTGCATGCCACTGATAAACAAGGAATGAAGTTTTCATTCCACGAAAGCAAAACAGGATAAATATCGGAAGGGAAGACGAAACAACTTCCGTAATAACATTGAAGTATTGAACGTAAGTTATGAAAATAAACATTTTTTGTTACTTAAAAATACTTTAATATATGTAACATTTTATATTAAAATCTTTAAAAAGTTCCTTACTTCAAAAGTACTCTCCCCTCAGCGGAGGCCCTAAGCATGTGCTTCGTCTGCTTATGAAGCCTAGAGTAAAGCGTTTTAGAGGTTAAATGTCAACCATGTTTACTCTCTGGGTTGTGATATTCAAATCAATATTCTCACCCCAAATTACTCTGCTCACCTGTTCGTCCCGTAGCGGCCAGAACAAAGTACAAAAGGGCGGAGCGCAGCGTATGTAAACACGGGGCAGGCAGGGCGAGCGGGAACAGGGCGGGGCACGGAGACGCCGACCACGGGGCTAGTTGGCGCAAAGGGTAGTGTCCGGTCGTGTTTCCGGCACACGACGGGGGGGGGGCGGATGTGGGGGGGACGGGGTGGGACGGGGCGGGTCCCTGGGTGCTAGGCGGCGCGAACGAGGGCGGGGCCACACGACGCGACGCGGGGCGGCGCCGAGGCGGCAACGGCGGCGAGGGCGGGGAGTATAAAAATACCCGGCCAGCGGACACGAACGGGAAGTAGGGTGGGGCGCGGTGGGAGCGTGGCGGGGGGCGGGCTTGCTCTGCGCCTGCTACGCTACATTGGACAGCAGGTGGTTCGCGCTCAGCTGTTTGGTGGTGATGTACTTCCTAGAAGTGAGGTAAATATTGTGCAAGCAGAGTTTGTACAACACGTTTACCGAAGGCTGCACATACCTAAGATTGCGTACCAAATGAAGAGTGAACCGATGCCGCAACGAAGTTTTCCAAAGAAAGGGAGACTACATGTTCAGATGGAAATATTTTGTTATGAATGGAAGGGGAAAAAAGAGGCGGAAAAACAATAGGAAGAGGCGGAAGGGTAGGCAAAGATGTAAGCCGAAGGCAAAGATGTGAAAAGTTTAAACTCAAATTTAGGACCGTAATTTTCTCACTATGACCTACTTCCAATTAATTTCTTTGATTTTATCTATATGCGAATCTTCATGAAAGAGGAAAACACCCGCATTCTCATTACAACTTTGAAAGATGTGTTTGGAAAATTTTATGAATATTATTTTCGAGAAATATATGTACAAAATTCTCTGATGCTAATGCAACATTCTTTTCCAATTTCAATAACCACCTTCATCGTTTCATTCCGTCCAAAGAATACATTTGTTTTCTGCCATCGAATAGATTTCAACCGCAGATGAAAGGACAATCTACCAAAATTACCGAAACTACAAGCGTCGTCAACGAGAACTGAAACGAGGTTATCGCGGTTTTCGAATAATTTAACGCGAACAATGCGGCGAGCTCCACCCAGCATTACAGCCATGGAAGGTTAAAATAGAAAGCTTCGGAATGGCTGTTCTCGTGTAGAGCACGCGACAGCCCCATTGGGCCAGCGAGCACAGGACGCAGTCGCGATCACGAACATGCGCTGCCCCGCGTGTATGTGTGCGTCACTGCCGCTTGCACGTGCGTTCTCCCGCAGAACGGAAGTTTCTTTTTCGCATCGCCATCGGACAATACGTCCCTGTTTCCGCCCCTGTCAAGGCTACAGCCGCACAATAAAACACCAGGGCCGTGGTTCATTCTGCGAATAAAACAAAATAAAGAACAGAAATCATGAAGCGCGTGGAGTGTACTGAATATCATACTTCATACTTTACATTAATTAAAACGCTGATTTTTCCATCTGCTACGATGATTGTGTATTATAGTGCAATATAGACCACAGCGTAAATGTAATACAACTGCAATAGAGAGAACTGCTATCATTTTCAATCCGAAATCGTTCTCCTGCTGGATCGTTAATCTCACATACGACTCTATTTGTTTCTGTAATTGGCGAAGTTTCAGAAATATCAATGGCTTTGGCTCACTAGCTGTTGATAAGAGTCATAATCTAATCAATTATTGCTAGCGCTTGTCCACCCCGGTGAATAATTCATTCATCCACTCATTTTCGAATAATGTTTCGAATTAATGTTTTGAAGAATAAACCCTTTGACCTTTGAAATTGAAAAATAGCAATCCCAAATTTGTCATTTGACATTAATATAAACGTCATTCACTTCATGTTTATTTCTCAAGTTGCAACATTGTGCGGCGAAAATAAAAAGAACAGTACGCGAAACGCGTGGTTGTTTTCGGCTTCACCGCACACCGGGTCCCAGCGAATTGCCTTTCCCGCGTCTCGTCGTCGGTCTCGAGGGCAGGAAGTCTTGCGATCCATTGCGCTGTAACGCTTCTGTACGACCCTGTCGTTAAACAAAATTGCCGGGGAAACCGCGCCATAATTTTCTTTGTTCGTCAGATTCCAAGCGATTGTACACGCAAATGTGAAGGTTTATATACTCGTCAAAACATCCGAGAAGGACATAAAAAAGAATTTACGAATGTTGGTTCTTAAAGGTCAACTTCCGAAGTACTTGATGATCGGGAACAATGTGTAGAGTATTTAATGTGTTTTTTGTCATCTCATCAAGCGCAATTTTTTTAAAATGAAGCTTCTAGTTTTTTCCTTTGTTCGTTTCTGTATAGATGGGAACAGCATATCTTTAATAACCTATGAATGTAATTTGATTACGAGAACACGAAGTTAAACGAAATATGTAGTATTGAGATACGGCTCTATTAAACGAAGTTGAGCAGTTAAATATTACGACATACTCTTAAAAACGCAAATATTTTTTGGAGAGAAGGAAGTTGAAAAGTTCTGAACCGAACAGGTAGAACTTATACTATCCTTCCCCCTGGGTGTTGTTGATTTTAGACCTTTGCCAACATTACTGAAGCTTCTGTTTTGACCAGCACTGGTCCAGTTTACGTTCTGAACATCCCCTTCAACCTCCCCAGTTTTGACGTATGTTGCACCAGAACTCCACTGAAGCCAGATCCCAACATAAACGAAATCTAATCGATATTCCGATCAATATTTACAAAAGAAAACCCTCGCTTTGGACTTGATATATATTTTTCCAGTTGTTTTTAGAGAACGTTTCTCAAAACTCTATTTAATTACTCGAAATTAATTTTGTAAAATGGAAATCTGTGATGTTTTTCTCAAGAACATTCAAATAATTTTTACACGCAGTTTTAAAGTACTTTTCCAGCTCCAAAGACGCTCGTCAGTTTCGTGCTCTCTTTTTCAAAACTCGTTAAAATTTCAGGAAGAGTATGTGTAAGTCATAATTTTGCATTTGAATCATACGTCATATTTTCTTCAATTGAATATTCGACTCGAATCGAAAGTTCAATAATCGAATCTCTAAATTTGTATTTTAATAAATAGAAAATTTGAAGTAGGACTTTCTCCGTTTTATATTTAGAATGAAATAAATACTTTCAAGTTTCATGCTAGATTTTTAGGAATAAAATCCTAGAATTTTTAACGTTTTGTAGAACACGCACGAAGTATATGGAAGAATTATCAAAAAACTCTCACTGATTTTCTGAGACTATTAAACATTTGATAGAAAGCAGAAGCAATCGTGCTGTCACGAATTCTACATTAATTTTATAGAAAATAAGGTATGTAGATCTTGTTTCCTCTATTTCAAATAGAGTAGAGTTATTTATCATTCGCATTTCAAAAGATTATAGTTCTCGGAACTTTTCTCAAATCATACTTGCGTTAATTCCGGATTGAACATCTTCATAATTAGAGTGATAGTGAGAATGTGTTTCCCAACGTGAGGTAGATGTTCATGAAAGGGTGTCGATACTGGTGCTTTGCTGTAATGAGTCAAAGTAGACAAATTCGAAGAGACAGTCGCGAATACTTTTGCACGACGAATTCCGCATAAATCGATGATTCAAACCACCATTGCAGAGGTGGAAGTCTACAAGTTCATTTTCTTTTCAAAACTGAATTTCCTTTTAGTTATTACACGATTACAACCAAAAGACACACATTATGAGAGAGTTTTGCGCATGATCCGAAAGCAACCCCCCTCCCCCAAATTGCAAGTAAAGGAAACCTATTGTCCTTAACAGTGTCAATACCTTAAGCATCGTACATAAAATGTCTACATATTATACATGCAATAATCCAAACGCATTCCCTAAGAAACTACCTTCATCAGGCATTCGATGCTCTTAACACAAAATTCCAGTTTTCAATTCCTTCTCTTGTTTTTGTTTTTAAAAGGTGAAAGAGTATCGATCGTTATCGAGGGCCTCCTCACGTGTCAACGACCCAGCCGCCGCCACCGCCGAGCAGTCCAGCTTTGCCGCGCTCTGCGCTCGTATAGATCGGGGCTGTATGGCTTTCGGACGAGGGTGAACTTGTTGCTCCGTCGCCGCGTCGTGCGCTTCGGCGAGTTCCCTGGCCCCTGCTATCGGCGCCGTCTTGCCGCCGTGACCCATTTTCCCCTTCCTTCCCCCCTCCCCCTTTTCCGAGGCGCGTGCGTTGCGCGTGCGCGCCGCGGCCTCACGCACTCACGCACGCACGCACGTTCTCACTCACAGCTGACGCTGCCAAGAGAGCCCCCGAGCCCCCTCATGGATCGTTCGCTACTCGCAAGTTTTTTTTGGGACTTCCCCACCGCACGTGAGCGGAACGGGAGCACTGTTCACTTTAAATGTGTCGGCACGTTAAATGCATTCATCGTGTCTCCTAAACAAAGAATAGTAATGACTTGCCTGTTATTTGAAAACAAACAAGCTCTTTGAAGTTATTTTTTTCTAGTAAACAAGTTCCAAGCTCAATAATTCATTATTTATTTGCAATGGTTCAAGAAATATATGGATACATCATTTTAAAATATATATTAAATTCGGAAAGAAGAAACTGAAGAGCAGAAAAAATAAAATATTTTAAAAAAAGAAAGAATTCACAATTTTCATTGATTTGTACAAACCTTTGCCACAATTAAGCATCCTAAGGTGTTGTCAATTAATTAATTTGACGCACTTTTAATTTAAGGCACACGAAACAATGTTATGTTTTCGTGAATTATAATCTCTTGAAACCTACAAAACCTTTAAAGAATTTTTTCAGATGATTTAGGTGTGTCGTTTCTAACATAATATTTTACATAAGTTTTTACTTATAATTTACACTTGGCGAAAACCCGTGATTTTGCTCAGTCGTAAAGTATGTATCCAACACGAGTTGTGTGGTTATGGATATATCGTTACAAATACAATGTAACCGTCTTTACTGGAAATAAGTGAATGACACCTTATGACATTTGAGTCAGATCTCAAATTGTAAGGTATTTCAATCATGAAATATTTTCCACTGGAACATCAGCTTGAAACAATATTGCAATTGTAAGGCAGACTTAAAAAATCCTCTCTTTCTTACTTCTCGCAACTTTCTTACATTTCTGACACCGCAGATGCGTTATTTAAATCACACGTCAAAAATCGAAAAATATTCAATAAAAAAAAGCAAAGAGCAAAAACTTTAAGCCTAGCGCGATCGTGCAGAAACTCAATACCAAAGAAGGCCGTTCAACAACCCAAAAGAAAGAGGAACCTTCCCTTGAGAAAGTTGCTTACGCATTGTTTGTTGATAAGCTGGAAACAAAGTCTGACAGCTCCTACCAGGTGCTGTTGGGGCCGAGCACGCGCCCGGGGCGTGACGCGGAGGGGCAAAGACAACGGCGACACTTCCACACACACACAACTCCACTCCACTCCACTCGGCTCGGCTCGCCGCTTCCGGCGTCCCCTCGCCGCACGCCACGCCGTCGTTGTCCGCGCGTGCGCCGGTCGGGAGCGGTGCCACACAAAGCCAGCGCGTCCGTGGAGTCGGAGCCACGTCGTCGCAGGCGCGCGCGCACACACAGAAAGGTCGCAGTAGAACTTTGCCCGTTTGCCGCAGACCGCACGGCGCGGCGCGGCGGGCTGGTTGGAATTCCTAGGCGCGGACGCTCGACCACTTCGGGTAAAGTTGCCCGCAAGTTTGATCGATACACAGGCGTCGCGGAGACGCTGTGGCGGGCGGCACGGGAGGCGGCGCACGGGGTTACCCTCCCGTACGCCGCGAAACGTCATTTGTTCGCACGCGACCGAGTTCGGCTGGGACCGAGTGCGTGCGCGAAGCGTATCAATGAAACATGGCGGCTCAAGAAAGTTTCGATCTTTTCTCGGAAGACGCTTTTCGTTGGATGTGCATGCTAAATTCGCTTGCGTTAGGTTCGGTTCCGTATATATGTGTGTGTGGGATTGTTGTCTAAAGAGTTTGTTTTCGTTACACCTGACAGTGCGTCTCAGTACAATGGGGATTATATCTCCTGAGTACCATCACATCATTCTGAAAGTGTTTAAGGATTTATAACTACTATGTTCAATTAAAAAAGTTGCTGAAACTATTGGACTCGACCAATATATCAGGAACCAAATTCCTCCCTCGAGTTGATGAGTAAAGGGGTCTTTAGCATGACCTAACAAAACTCCTCAAAATATTGAAATTTTAATATGGGTGTAAATACACTTATGATATGCTTAATCGAAATGCATATGAAAAAAAACTAAAAACTTAGCAATTTGAAATTATAATAAAATATTTTTACGTATTTGTGAACTAATAATAAAACTTTTAAACACTATCCGAGATCCCTATCTGCTAGGGGCACTAAGAAAGTGCTTAGATTATTCGTGCGTTAATCCATCACTGCCGTCCCTTCACTATCAGGTCTCCCGTTATATTTGAACACTACCATGGCAATACATTTGCAATGATTCAGTAAACTCCACCATTCTGTGATAACATGATTTGAACTACACAAGCACAACATTTCTATTTTGACCGTCTAGTGTACACAAACCCTAGTACATACAAAATTATAAGCTAGTAATCGAAATGGAAACCAAGTCTTCTTTGGAAGCATGATGCTCAGAACATTTTCAAAAATAAACAGCCAAGACACTTCTATTTGCCCGCCGACAAGCAAGTGAATTTATAACCGTCTTTAAAGGCTGTAAGTTTCAAACGAAAACAAAGCATCAGTCCTTTTTAGAGGAAACTATGCGGCATGTTGCTTGAAACAAGCGAACTTATACAAGCGCATTCCAGTTCGAAATCAAACTCTGGTTTCTGCTGAAACTGTGCCGCTGGAATAAGTAGTACGAACTGGTATCGCGGCTGGATTCGTAGAAACAGAAAATTATTTGCGAGTTTTTAAGATCAACAGCTGTAAGTGGGAACTTGTTAGTGTTATCAGTATAAGAAATTCGTAGAAACGGCCGACGGACGGGCAACGCCGTAAACAACAGTTGCGGTGCACTCGAAAAAAAAAAAATAAGAAAACGCAGCTTGCGGAAGCGCGTGCCGGCGCCTCACCTGAATCAGCTGGACTCCGTGTCGGCGGTGGATGCGGGGGTGGTGGGCGGGGCTTTCTGCGGCCGGAAGGCGGCGCCGTTGTCGTCGAGTGCGCGGTGCGGGCGGCGGCTGTCCTCGGCCTCCTCTGCGACTCGTCTCCGCTGCGAGGGCGGCGGTGGCGTGGTCGACGACTGCTTTGCAAGCTGGGCTCTGCGCGCCGGCCGCTCTCTCACTCCCTGTCTGCCAGAGCAGTGCTCGCGCGCGCGTGGATCTCCCGCATTTATGCGGCCGCGGGGCGGGTGGAGGGGAGCGGCGCTGCGCGGAAGGCGGGGTGGGGAGGGGAGGGGGAGAGGAGAAAGGCCGGCCGCCCGCGCGCGCGCGCGAGCACGAAAACAGCTGACGGCCGGCAACAAGAGACAAGCAACGGCGTACGACGCCCCGCGCCCCGCGAACGCATGCGAGCGATAGCGCGAGAAGAGGCGAAGGCCGCTGCGGCGCGGTCGGAAACGGGTTCGCCCGTGTGGCGGTCCCTCCTGTCAGGGAGTTCCCGGGACGTGGACAGAAAAGTTAGGGATGTGGTACATTTTTTGCGTCTTAGTGTACTACTTCTATAACACTGAGTGTTGCTTCGCGGACAATGAAGTGAATTTATAACCGTTTCAAAAGTTCTAATTTTGAAATAAAATTAAAGCATCAGTTCTTTTCATAGAAAACTACGCGGCAATTGGTTTGAAAAAAGCGAGTTTATACAACGCATTCATTCGAAATCCACTGCGATTTCTGCTGCAACTGTGCCGCGGGAATAAGATGTATGACTTAGGCGACTGTCAACTTCTACGTTCACAAGTTTCATACTTGTTACGCGTTTTGTATTTCGGGGAGGTGTCGGTGTTCATCCTTAGATGGAACGAGAGATCCGGCGCTGACCTGCACGTTGGCTTGCGATAGTGCGAGAAGAGGCGAGGGCCGCAGCTGCACCTGGAGAGATGGCTCAGTGCATCAACTGATGTCACTGGCAGTCCCTCTGACCGGGAGGTCCTAGGTTCGAGTCCGACGGCGGCAGGTTTTTTCGACACTATCTTGTCAGCTAGGTCGAATTCAGTGGCTCTCTGGATGAAGAATTCTAGCGGCCGGCTGCTCTGATCGGTAGTTTTCTGTGGTTTTCTCCGATTAACACCAGGCGAATGCCGAGCAGTACCCTAACAAACGGGCCACGGACCGCCTGCGATCTTTCCTTCCTCTTCCTTGTCCTATTCCTCTCCCCTTACACACACAAACATGCACTACACTACCACACATGCCGGGAGACCGGTCGGGAGTTTGGGGAAACACCGCAATCCGATGATAGGTCGGCGCGTATCTCGCCATCCAGCGGGGGGGGGGAAGTTCACCACCATCCCCGAGGGGGGAAACACGCACTACACTTACGGGAATAATGACTACTAGTTAAGTAGTTGACGCGCCTAGAAACATGACGAATAAATCAGTCAAAGACGCAGAAAGGTTAGGGCGCGGTACATTTTTTTACGTCTTCAACAAGACCGATCGATGGTTTTATTGATTGACGTTTCCGGACAACTGCTGCGGTCATTAGCCATTGGAACGACAAATCCAACCCAATGCACTTCGGCTTCCGAGGTTTATTCTCCAGATTCCTCTGGCAGGAGGGCACCGCCCCAGCAAGAGCCCCAAACAAGCATAACCCACATGTTTAGCCCCAAGTCGTCTCTTTTTGACCTACGAGATGAATCACGCTTTCTGAATATTTCGGCAAGGACCGCCGCCCCTGAGCGGTCGGATCAGTGGGAAGATCATTTTCTGACTTTGTTTAACACAAATATTAATTTGCCGTTCCTCTGCCACTAATCGATATCATTTAAAATATTTTATTTTCACGTGTCAACCTTTCCAGCAAACTTACAATCAGCCTGTGAACAGGTGGAAGAATAAGTTCTTTTGAATCACTGAACTTTGCATTGGATGCACACACAATTCACACATGTCATCACAAAAAATAACATTACTTTGTAAAATTTGAGGATCTCTAACTAGAAAGTAACGCTGGTAGGCAAATGGCATTAAATTTGGTTTTGGTATAGTTCCGTGAATTATGAACAGCGCAATGACTGACGAGTTTGTGACGCTCTCTCTCCGACTAAGAGTGTCTTTGACCTCTCTCCGTGGGTGGTGTGGAATTCTAAACTTTCAGGGGGGGGGGTAGTTAAATTTGGAGTGAGGTCCCAAACCCTAAGGAAGTTCCTGAGTAATATGAGGGTCCGACCGCACGAAGTCCCAGGGTCTGTGCGCGCCGTGAAGCACGCGATGTTGAGTCGACTTGGCCTTCTGCACATTTGTGGACATGCACATTTGTGGACATGCATGCATATAATTGTGACCATGGAGCAACTTCATCTGGTACTGAAATAACTCAATGAAACTTCGATAATCTCGAATATCAATGGGAACAAAAAACAAATCAACTCATTGAACATTCCACCACACCCAGGAAGTGCTTGTCAGAATGTATCGCCGTCTATTTAAGAAAAGAGCATCATCGTCCCTACAAACAAGCATGAAATTACCCGTAAATGTAATTAA
>JAHLJT010007159.1:0-17544 GCA_031308135.1 Acheta domesticus
TGGCGGCACTCCAGCAGCAGATCTTACTCAGCAGCAGCAGCAGCATGCGGAAGCACAGAAGCAGCAGGCGGAGGCACATGCGCAGCAGATAGCGGCAATTACAGAAGCAATCAACAGGCGCACTCGCCCGCAGTTCCCGTGTTTCCAGCCGGACACTGGAGGAGTGGGCGGAGTATAGTCGGAGATTGGAGCAGCATTTACTTTGCCACCAGGTAGGAGACGCAAAAAACACAGAAAGCGTTTTTTTTGAGTTGTGTAGGAAGCAAAGTGACCGGCCTGTTAGAGAAACTGTTCCCAGAGAAAGACTCGGCAGACATTACTTGGGTAGAGATGAAAGAAAAATTAGATGCTTATTTTAACAAAGTGCCGCATGTAGTTTCTGCTAGGTACAAATTCTTTCAGTGCAGGAAAAGTGAGGGGCAAACCCACAGTGAGTGGATTACGGAGTTGTCGGGACTCGCACGTCATTGTCAGTTAAGTGTCCGCCATCAGAAGTAGAAACGTCATACGCGGAAACATTAATTAGAGATATGGTGGTGCTACACACACCGGAGGACAAAATTAGATTCTTGCATTACAAAGTGGTAACCCAACATTAGAAGAAGTGAGGAATTTGTGCAAAACATACGAGTTGACGTGTGAAGCAGCCCGAGAAATTAGGTCAGGGGCACAAGTGTGCCAAGTGAAAAACCGCAATCGGTCTAGATCAAGGGACTATAGCACGGACAGTGATATCAGTGAAAACAGTGATTACAAATCGCGAGTGCAGAGAGAGAAAAGAAATAATCAAGGGAGATGAGAAGATAGCAGTGATAGTGAGGGGGATAGCAAGTTTGCATACAAACACAGAAATAAAAATGCGGGAAGAGAAAAAAGTGACAGTGACAAAATACGGGGGAGCAGAAAAATGAAATCGTGCAGAAACTGTGAGAAAAGCCACGCAAGAGATAAGTGTATGTTCAGACAAGCACAGTGCTTTTGGTGTAGGAAAATAGGTCACATTCAGGAAGTGTGCGAAAAAAGAAACAGTCGAAACGGTATAAAAGAAGGGAGGATGCCATGGAAATAGACAATATCAACGAAATTCTCAACAGTGAGGGGCAGAGAAACTTATGGTTAAAATTAAACTGGGTGACCAGATGGCAAATTTTTTGTTAGATACTGGGGCACCGGTCACATTGATTAATCTGGAAACCTATCACAGATTAGGCGCTCCCAGATGTTCAAAAGTGTGCAGGCGATTGACAGGTTTCGGCAAAAATCCTATCAAGGTATTAGGCAAAATAGCTGTTGTGGCATCCTACAAGAAAAAAGTCTAAAATAGAAATTATTGTGGTTGACAGGTATGATGTAACTAATATCCTCGGGTTGGACTCTTTCATAAGTTAGGCTTCAGTGTAGTGGACCAGATTAATCAGATCTCAGCAGAAGAAGGACAGATAATCAGTGAACTACAGCAAGAATTTGCGGTAGTGTTCTCACCTGGCCTGGGAGAGTGCAAAAATTTCCAAGCCAGCATTCAACTTAAAGAAGGTTTCAAACCGCGCTTTATGAAAGCTAGACCAGTTCCATGGGCCCTGAAAGAAAAAGTCAAAGAAGAACTTAGAAGACTCGAGGCGGATGGCGTCATATCACAGGTTGCTACAAGCCAGTGGGCCACACCGCTAGTATTAGTAAAAAAACAGAACGGCGGGATCAGATTGTGCGGCGATTTTAAAAGCACCGTCAATCAGCAAGTGAAGTAGAGCAGTTCCCCATCCCCAGACCGGAAGACCTCTTTCACAGATTGTCCGGGGGGCAGCGATTTTCAAAAATTGACTTGCGGATGCATACCTACAGATACCGCTAGACAAGCAAGCGAAAGAAGTGTTGGTGATCAACACCCCGTTAGGCCTCTTCCGCTACAACAGGCTTCCCTTTGGCATCAACTCGGCAGCCGCTTTGTTCCAACGCTGCCTGGAGCAGCTGACAGCTGGTCTGAAGGGATGCTGCAACTATTTGGACGACATTATCGTCACGGGGACTACAATAGAAGAGCACAAAGAGAATCTGAGAGAATTGTTCAGGGTTTTAAAAGAAAGTGGACTCAAAGTGAATTATGAAAATGTGAATTCTTCAGAGAACACGTGACATTTTTGGGACATGTGCTAGATCGCACGGGAATAGCCCCCACCCGCCAGCACGTTGAGGCTATCTTGCAGTTACCGCCCCCGACAAATTTGAAACAGTTACAAGCCTTGCTAGGGAAGATCAATTATTACAATAAGTTCATAAAAGATTTTTCGGCTATCGCGGCCCCAATGAACAGACTACGGAAGAAAGGGGTTAAATTTGAATGGTCAGAAGAATGCAGCAAAGCTTTGGACAAATTAAAGGAAGCACTAGTACAGACGGTCAAGTTAAACCATTTCGTCCCAGGGAGAGTCACCACGGTAGCAGCTGACGCTTCGGACTACGGGCTGGGGGCGGTCCTCTCTCAAAAGGATGAACATGGAGTGGAGAGACCGATCGCATTCGCGTCCAAGTCCTTAAATAAGCACCAGAAAAATTACTCGCAGGTCGAGAAAGAGGCACTTGGGATCGTCTTCGCGGTAAGGAAATTCAACGATTTTCTTTACGGCAGTAAATTCCACATAATAACGATCACAAGCCCCTGGTGCAGCTCTTCCACCCAGGGAAGAAGATCCCGGAATGCACCGCCAAGAAACTTCAGAGATGGGCGTTGTTCCTAACTGACTATAACTATCAGATACATTTTAGGAACACCACGCAGCATGCCAACGCAGACGCGTTATCAAGACTACCTGGAGGGCCGGATCTGGAGTTCGACAAAACTGAGGCAGAGTGTCTTCAGATCGACAGAGAAGAATGGGAAGGATTGCTGGAGTTTCCGCTTGAAGCGCGGAAAATTGCGGAGGAAACGGACAAAGATCCAGAGCTGAGATTAATCCGGCGCTACGTCAGGAAGGTTGGCCCCCGCGTTTACTCAGGAGCAACGCGAGATGGTACAATAAGAAAGACAGTATGGTGTGTAAAGCGGGTGTATTAATGTTGACAGGAGAAGAATTCACAAGAGTGGTTATTCCTAGAAGTCTTCGTAACGCAGTGCTTAAGCTCTTACACGAGGGCCATTGGGGCATAGTGAGAACGAAACAACTAGCTAGGCGTTATTGCTATTGGGAAGGGATCAACACGGACATAGTACAGATGGTGAAAAGGTGTGAAGCTTGCCAGACTAACCAGAGCGCGCCTAGTAGGGATTTAGTAGCGTGGCCAGAACCAACGAACCGTGGGAACGGGTCCATATAGATTTCGCGGGCCCTTTTTGGAACACGATGTGGCTCATGGTTGTCGACGCGAAATCAAATTACCCGTACATAGTGGAAATGAACAGTACCACGTCCACTCACACAGTAGAGGCATTAGAGAGAATTTTTGTTACGGAAGGATTACCTGTGGCATTAATTTCAGATAATGGTGCGCAGTTTACTTCCGAAGAGTTCAACAGGTTTTGCCGGAGCAACGGGGTGCAGCACATCTGCGCACCGCCTTCCACCCGCAGTCCAATGGGGAAGTGGAAAGACTGGTCAGGACATTTAAAACCGCCATGGCCAAAGCACGGGCAGCTGGAACCCCGAGGTCCAGGGCACTCCTAAGGGTCCTCGCCACCTATCGGGCGTTACCAGGCAGGGACGGTCGCAGCCCGGCAGAGATCCTGCATGGTAGGCAGCCTCGTACATCATTGTCGCTCCTCAGACCAGAGGAGACATACAGGTCTGGAGGTACTGACCCTAAATTCAAGGTAGGTGACAAGTTTATTGTCTTTCCTTTAAAAAGGATCCGGCTTGGCTACCAGGAATCATTCTAGAAAGAAAAGGCAATAGGCTGTACCTGGTAAAAACAGAAAGGGGTACAGTCGCGAGGCACCAAGGGCAGATTAGAGAGCGAGTATCGCACAATAGGGTTGACGAGATGCAACACGTATCTCCCCAGGAATTCAGGAACAAAGATTTAAGGAGGTTATATACAGTTCGCAGGAAGCGAGTCCTCAGCCCACCCCCGCAGCGGAGGAAGCGGCCCGCCCAACCGCCGAGCAACAAGCCACGCAGAGCAGCAATGCAGAAGAGTCGACCGGGGCAGAGCGACGCCCCAGAGGGTCCAGCAGAGCGGTGCGTTTCGCGCCGTATACGACGCATTTGGGCGCGGAGGGTGTGGTGGTCGCCCGCGCTCCGTTAAAAGAACCGCCACGGAACGGGGCAGCAAGGCGGAAAGTTCGCCCCAGGGTTCCTTCGGCGCCCGGAGAGCGCGTGCGGGTTGGAACCGCAGGGCCCGTTACGCTCCAGTCGGCCCCACAGACTCGCTCCCGACCCTACGGGCGGGTTGGCCGGCGAGCGTTCAGCCCCGAGGGGGTATAAATACCCCCCGCGGGAGCGGCGATGCAGTTCCGTCTTCCCGGCATCGTGAGTTCTTCGCTGCAGTATTGTGACTCGGAATCGACTACGATACGCCCTGGACATCTCTCTTCGGACCACTTCGGACTCGGCGACTCCCACGGCACTTCTTCTGGACTTCACGACGGCCTACGCGCTTCCTGGTACGTCTCCTGGATATCGAAGATTTGGCAACGACCCGGTTAACGCTATTTGAATGCTGGAACATTGTACCGAGTAATTGCTCCTTTGTCAATAAACTTCTTCTAACCGGATTTTCGTTTCTTTTTGTCGCAACAGAAAGGAACACATCTTATAGTTCACAGACTTTCAGATTACAAAAAGAATTGTACGAATAATAAGCAAATCCAACCCACGTGATTCTTGTAAGTCACTCTTTATTAATCTAGGAATTTTACCATTACCTTGTCTCCTGATTTACGAATCAGTAGTTTTTGTCAAAAATGACTTACTTAAGGGCGGGAATATATTTTCAGCAAACGCCGATGTCTATAAGTATAACACACGACGTAGTAATCATATTCACCAGGTGGCAGTATCAACAGCTCACTACAAAAAATTCACATACAATTCATGTACATTACTCTACAACACTTTGCCAGAAGACATTAAACGATTAAATTCGATAGAAAAGTTTAAGTCCCAAGTAAAATCTTTTCTGCTGCATAACTGTTTCTATACAATTCGAGACTATACCGAGCATCAAAAAGGAAAGTAGAATTAATTTTAACAATGATAGTTAATGTAATTATTTATCATTTGGACTGTATAATTCTAAAGAACCTGTAACAAGTATTGTACCACAGTTTCTGGGTTGATGGCCCCCATCTCGATCAGGTTTTTCGTCCAGTTTCCCTGATCCTTGAGCAAATGCTGAGATGGTCCCTTGTTTTGCTTCTGGACATAAATGTAACTTCATTATTTGTGCACGTCTTCTGAATTTCAGTGGGAAATATAGTTATTCAAATTATCGTTTTTCATATTATCGCGGCAAAAAGTATTATTCTTTCATGAAGAACATGAGGGTTCAGGGCAGGAATTTATAGCTAATTTACCTTTGAAAATATATTTTATTATATAGGAGCGAATATTTTGTCAACAAAACTCGAAAAAAACTCTCTTTTCTGTATTCAAAATTCGACTAGAATATGGTTTAGGATAGAGATCACAAAATTATAAAAATGTGCAGAAATTCACTTCTCCCCATAGCTCGTCACACACAGTTTTTAACTGTTTTTGACGTAAATAAATAAATAAAACCTGGAATATATGGATTTAAATATACCGAATACATTAAAACACGCAGTTAAAGTAAAAAAATTGCATACATTCAAAATTAAAATAGTGTATATTGTTTTATTTTTGGTTATAGTTAAAGTTATATACATTTCCTTTCCACATGTAGTCAGTAAAATATGCAATTGCATGAAGTTCCGCGGTCTATAATAATAATAATAATAATAATAATAATAATAATAATAATAATAATAATAATAATAATAATAAAACATAACACACTTGCCAACAAAAAACAATTGCAACATAACACACTTGCCAACAAATTAATAATTTGTATATATTAGGGCTTATAATTCGAAATGAAATGGATTTTAAATCAGGGTCAATCCATTTTAAGTGGTCCAGAATTTAATAAATTGGTCGCTCGACCATCTCGAAAAAAAATCATATTTTGTACATAAATTTCCTTATATTTTGGCTGTTCAAAATCATCTTCAACTTTTTTTATTGTACCTGGTTTACAAATGGCGGCCATTTTTGTTTCGCGCCGTGCGCCATTTTTCGCGTTCGCAGACATTTACTCTATCCTAAATTGATCAGCTCTCGGTTATTCTAGCATTCTAGAATAAAAATCATTCGATTCACTACACTCTGAACTGCAAATCGAAATATTATTTACCTATTTTATACGTTTTATTTGGGAAATATTTGCAACCAAACCTGTGTAACGGGAATGAACGAAATTCGATATTCAGAGAGTATTTTTTCAAAGAAGGAATAGAATCTAAGCCTTAATTTTTTCTGTGCTTTTACACACAACAGTATAGTTACTTTTGTAAAATATCATTGGTATATAACGTACCCCTTGAAAATTACATCCTCTTGAAAATTGGAATTTTGGATTTTTTCCCAATTTTGAACTGTAATATCCCTGTTGGGGGACCAGATAAAAATCTGAAAATTGCACACATGCTAGACAGTTATTTTACCAAACGTCAGTAAAAATTACAACTTTTAGATTTAACTCGAAGTATTTTTTAAAAAATTGAAAACTTGCGAAAAAAAGGCTGCATTTCCCCATGGAGGATACTTTGTGCCAAGTAGTAATCACATTATTTTCAAGCTATTTTGAACTCAAATCTACATTGATTTAAAATAATTAATTATACTTAATAATTAATATACATAAAAGTGGCCTAATATATAATTTGCAATATTACGAATACTTTATTCTAAAACAAACTTACAATTTGACATCTACGTCCGTAATTGAAAAATTGTTATCTTGATTTTGAAATCTGAACCGCTTAAAACAAAAAGTATTTATAAAATACAACAAATAAATAAATTCAGCGTTTTGTTTATGTTTTTGCGTTTAAATTTGCCATTCTCTTTTTTATTTCTGAAGGTTTCTGCAGAGATACGAACAGTCGCACAGTACTCCTTAGATGCAATGATCGCAACTGAATTTTAGAATAACATGATGTGCACAATCATTTCCCTGGTATAAGATTGTCCGAAAAAGATTTTTTTTTCTTGTTAGTTGTGCAAACGTTGTGCGAGTCAAAACTTTTGATAAAGACTTTTATGATTTTTGTAAGGATTTAAAAAAGATTGGCCAAAAAGATCAAATTTTATCTCTTGATACTTACAGAGAGATGTGATATCACAATTATTCTTTAATGAAACAACATTCTCCTCTACATCATAGTCTTCAATTGACGTCATATCCTTAGAAAAATATCATAAAGGTATATGGCCAACTTCTTACTAATATCACCCATACAGCAATCACACTCCATTTTCATAAACGGTCCCATAATTGTGCACAAAGGCACAGATTAACATGTTTGACGTACAGGAAGACAACCCTCAAGCCACAACTCATAGAAAACGATTCAAAAACCTATGTGATCTAGTAAGTGCGTAAAATCCTCGGCCCACCGCGTTGGTTCTGTCAGATACACGAATCTTCGGTTGTTGATACTGTAAGAAATAATCACAGGTGCAGAGTCAAGTTTGGCAGTAGTTTCGACTCTGCTTTCCTAAACAGCACTGGTCTAATATCCGCTGATTCTCTTGCATTTTCTGTTAATTCAGTCACGTTATTTTCACTAAGAAATACGGTGCGAAAGTTCGTATTTCTCCAGAAACCTTCAGAAATAGTAAGTAGAATGGCAAATTTAAACGCAGAAACATAAACAAAACGCTGAATTTATTTATTTGTTGTATTTTATAAATACTTTTTGTTTCAAGGGTTCAGATTTCAAATCAAGATAACCATTTTTTCAATTACAGACGTAGATGTCAAATTCTAAGTATAATTATTATTTTAAATCAATGTAGATTTTAGTTCAAAATAGCTTGAAATATTGTGATTACTACTTGGCACAAAGTATCCTCAATGGGGAAATGCTGCCTTTTATTTCTCGTAAGTTTTCAATTTTTTTAAAAATACTTCGAGTTAAATCTAAAAGTTGTAATTTTTACTGACGTTTGGTAAAATAACTGTCTAGCATGTGTGCAATTTTCAGATTTTTATCTGGTCCCCCAACAGAGATATTACAGTTCAAAATTGGGAAAAAAATCCAAAATTCCAGTTTTCAATAGGATGTAATTTTCAAGGGGTACGTTATATACCAATGATATTTTACAAAAAGTAACTATACTGTTGTGTGTAAAAGCACAGAAAAAATTAAGGCTTAGATTCTATTCCTTCTTTGAAAAAATACTCTCTGAAAATCGAATTTCGTTCATTCGCGTTACACAGGTTTGGTTGCAAATATTTCCCAAATAAAAACGTATAAATAGGTAAATAATATTCGATTTGCAGGTCAGAGTATAGTGAATCGAATGATTTTTATTCTAGAATGCTAGAATACGAGAGCTTATCAATTAGGATAGAGTAAATGTCTGCGAACGCGAAAAAATGGCGCACGGCGCGAAACAAAAATGGCCGCCATTTGTATACCAGGTACAATAAAAAAAAGTTGAAGATGATTTTGAACAGCCAAATATAAGGACAAATATGAATTTTTTCGAGATGGTCGAAGCGACCAGTACTGGACCACTTAAATGGATTGACCCTCAGTAAAATCTAGAGTAAGTAAATATTGTGCATTTTAAGTAAGATTAACATATGAACCTAATTCTGTCCCATTTTTAAACTTGCACCATATGTTTGGAAACACTATAAGGATTATTTTATAATTTTTTAAATTTTTTTGAAGATGAGCATTTTGAAAAACTCAAAATCAAAATTTTAAAATTCAATTTGAAAAACCTTTTGAACGCAACCCCTATTGAGTTTGATATCATATAAAAGGCCATAAAGAAAGCTGAAAAATGACACCTGTTCCAGCTCTCTCTCTTAAGTTGGTGAGGTTCAACATCAATTTAAAATTTTTCGGGAACCCAATTTTGTAAAATTTTACATGGCTGTATTCACAAACGATTGGAAATATTTTACTCAAAATTGTAGTTTTCTTATTTTTTATTCATACTACCTACGGGTCAAATTTCATCTGATCTGAGATGGTGATGTAAAATGACTGTGTTGCTTTAATATGGAATGACCCGTACAAAAAAAAAGTTACAGATGTTTTGAACAGCCAAAAAGAAGGAAATTTATGTGCAAAATATGATGTTTTTTCGAGATGGTCAAGCGATCAGTGCTGGACCACTTAAAATGGATTGCCTGAATGTTAGATTCTGTGTTACAGGTTGAGTCACGAAACTTTAGCACGTCCTATAACTTTTAAACGTTTGAAATTCTTGAAATGCAGTTTTCACGGAAGTGCATGATGGAAGGGACTAATTGATACGTATAATCATTTCTATTTTATCATTTGTATTTTATAACATATTCGAAGTAATTTTGTTCTTTCAAATGGCACTATACATATTTTTCTAACCTGACGAGCGTAAAAAGACGAATCCAACGATATACCCATTGCAATGTTAGTAAGGAAGTTTTGAGTAATTTTAATTTTTTGTTACACATGT
Source organism: Acheta domesticus (assembly GCA_031308135.1). Taxonomy (NCBI): domain Eukaryota; kingdom Metazoa; phylum Arthropoda; class Insecta; order Orthoptera; family Gryllidae; genus Acheta; species Acheta domesticus. The sequence goes on from JAHLJT010007159.1 coordinate 9,696, forward strand.
TTAACGGATATTTTGAATGAAACAGTCCTCCACACAAGGTCATGCAGCGCACCACCAGCGCGAAAACGTGCTTCAAAAGCGCCTACAGATGTGTTTGTCTGTGGATGGCGACATTTTGAACACATGTGGAAGTAATTTGACTAGTAATGTACCTTTATTTAGTATTGTTGGATTATCTTTTGTTTTAGTTTATTGCAATTTTCTTCTGAATTTTTTGTTGCGTAAGGTATTATTATATTCTCATTAAAAATAAAATTATTTGCTGCAAATATGCAATATTATTTGTACAATCTTAATATTTATTTTTATTGTGTTTAGTTTCCAAGATGCCATTAATATCGCATTATATATCAAGAAAACGAGGGCAGATAATATTCTCCCCCATACGTCACCTAGTTTTTTGAACCACATAAACTCAAATCAAATATCCTGTGGTATGACACCCCCTTTAATACAAAAAATCTGAAATGTGGGAGGATGGAAAGCAGAATTCAGGCAAACACTGCAACTGTTTTGTTAATATTGGAATATGTTTCGTATTTTCAAATACTAAATCCCTTTCCTTTCCCGAGCACGCGTTTGCTGGTGGAACGCTGCGTGGCCTTATGTGGCGGACTATTTTATTCAAAATAGTTAAACACTAGTCGCAATAAACTCAAAATTACTAAAAATATAGATCCCCAGTCACAGAACCATTAATGTTTGGGATGTTTTTAGAAGAGAGTCATTTTTCGGACTCTCTTCATGAACACTGTGAGGTGTTGCTACCACAGCAGTGGACTGTAGTAGGGAGCGTGGGATGAGGTAGCTAACCTCACATCCTCTCTGACTCAGTGTAGGTGATAAATAATCCACGTTTATCATTTAATTTTTATTATATAAAGAAATAATAGGGTTACAGATACACAATATGATGTACAAATGGCATTTAAACAATATGTAATTTAGAGTGATCAGCACACATTACGTTAAACTGATGATGGGAGCAGGGAAATCACTCTGATAAAATGTATAAATAATCCATGACAAAACACACGGATATACAAATAAAACAATGTATGTACAAATGATCTAGTAGTTAATACATAATGCTGGAAGTATCCAATGCAAAGGTTGCTGCAAGCATAGCTTGAAAAATACACAGTTTTATAGTTTGACAAGTAATAACATGTGTTGTTGCAAAGTAATTAATGCAGTTGATTTACTGCGAGTAATATTTAGTAAGATGCATGTATATCCAATTAAACAATTTAAAACATTAGTTTAACAAGTTGATAATATGTAACGTTGAAAGTATATAATGCAGAAGGTTTCTGCAAGCAAAGTTTGATGAATACACAAATTTGTAATTGGACATGCAAATAACATGTCTTGTTGCAAAGTAATTAATGCAGTTGACTTACTGCAAGTAATATTTAGTAAGATACATGTATAGATTGTATATACAATTAAACAATTAAAAACATTACAGATTTGTAGAAGATACCAAAGTTCCTGGAGTTTGCCAGTTTGGTCGTATGCGACGTAATTTGACGCGCGTAATGCATTTAGCTGACCCAGGACTGAGAAATACCACACAGAGCGGTGGTAATGTTGAATGCAGTTTTACTCATGTACAAGCCTTGGACAATGGCTTAAACACCAAACTTAGAATGGGAAGCATGCCTGTTGCCCATGCGATTTACTACGTGCCAAAACTATTTCACTTGATATGCCAATAAATACTGGAAAACGAACGGTTGTGTTCGTTGCAATGTTTGCGACTCTCTAATAAACGTATAATCAAAGTCGCACTTAGCAAGACAAACTGGATGTTTGTGGATTAGAGGCGGTGTGTAATTGCACCCGAAGCCTCACCATTTTGCATCACAAGACGCCCAGCTCCGAGCACACTCGCCGGCACATCTCTACCTCGTGCCCGCAGGTCTCGACAACTGTGTAGAACTGGCCAGAAACTTCCGGCCTGGCGATTGTTGGGCCTCTTAGCCCGTCCGGGGAAAGATGTGCCACTCGACGCGGGGTCAAAGTAGTTCGGGGTAAAAGAGACATCTTCGCTATATCCAACAAACATATATAGTTATAGATTGGGATCGTTGTAGACTTGCAATGACAGGAAGGCTGTAATATGGGATGAATGGTTATAAAAAAATGGATGGTAAAAATAGAGACAGCGCATATATTATCACTAGAAAATAGTTATTAATGAATTGTTTTATACATTTATCTGTAGAGTTGGTTTTAACTGAAGAGAGGTTGTTGGTTAATCTGAGAAAGGTATTAGTTTACTTACTATCTTATTTGAGAAATGTTTTTTTCCTTTCTCTGCCTCTGCATCATATTTTTACATGGACGAGATCTTGAAGAAATAGAGAATGTGTTCAAACTACGATTCTAAAGGTGGAGGGAAAGAGAGAAATCTGAACGTAAATTCTATTGCTATTGATTTAAAAAAATGTTGACTAAACTTTCTCGCTATACAAGTACTTTCGTAGTAAAGAGGAAACTATTTTAAAATAAAGGAAAAACTCGGCGATTTTTCAGAACAGAAGAAACTAGTTTTGTGAGGCCTTGTTATTGAAAAATTAGATAAATCTTCTTTCTATATGTAGTAAGTTTATTCCAATAATACATTGTAAAATCAGTATACACCATTTGTGGATCTACCGAAAGATTGGTTGACGCGGTTTGTCCGCTGGCGTATCCGTTAGATTGTCTGTGCTCACGCTAGCGCCTACATCATTCACACGATTATCTCCAAAATTTATTGTCTCGTATCAATCCGTCCTAACTCGAGTCCCTGCGAGGTTGAAACGAATATCTGATTTTTGGAGCTAATTTAAATGAAACTTGAACATTTTCAAAATTTTCTCAAAAGGACACAAACTTTTTTCTTTGGATACAACAAAGAACGCTAAAAAATGGCACTGTTCCCTTTTCGGCGAATTCTTTTCTTAGTGTAAACTTGCAAAAGTTTCATATAATTTAAGAAAATAGGTGCTGTTGTAGCACCACCAATTTATTTTGCATTTACTTGTCCATGCTTGTAGTGTTTTTTCATCTCTTCGTTCGTTCTTTTTTATCTCTCGTTGCTGAGTTCATTGACGATCGTGTGCGAAAAGATTTTATAGATCAGTTTGTTTAGTTGAACTGAATAGCAAGACAACTATAATTCAGAAGATAATATAGAATAACAATGTTACTTTCTTTGCTAATTCCAAGAATGCTCTTCATTATGTTTTATTATACTTCTTTATATTATTATATTGTGTGTATATATATATATATATACACACACACACACACTTCTTTATATAATTTTCCTTTACCGTTTTCAAATTACCTTTAAGTCTTCAAAAAGAATCTTCATACAGCTTTGACTTTTCGACTCTTCCGAACTCGCTAATGGTGATCAAATTGGTGTATTTTGAATTTCTGTATGAAAATGAGAATTTCCAATTTTGTACAGTCATCGTTGACGCAGTCATTTTCCTTTAGCCCTCTGCAAAACGTGGTAGAGATTACGGAGGCAGAGGAATTAAACACGGCTCGTTCCTATTCGTTTTTGAGAATCAGTTTGAATCAGTTTCCTAAATGATTTGCATAGGTTTATTTACAAGTAGTCATTTAATAGCTACGCGTATATGATAGTCTGTAATTTAAATTGTAGTGACCTCATGATAGAGTTTTACCAAGCCAAGAATGATTTAGTGGCGTGTAAACACTGTAGAAAGCAGCTAAAAATTAGGAACAGTTCGTCACATATGTTTCAACATTTAAAACTTAAACATCCACAGATGAAGAACGGATCCTCGACAATAATTTTTTCTGAAATTGAGAGAAATGATGTTCTAATTTATTTTTTCCTTGTCTTGTCAGAATATGTAACTCTTTCGATTTGAGGAGTAAGGTACATTTGCTACAGTCAACAAGTTGTATTTCTAAATTATTAATTAAATATTATATCTAGGTAGTGGATTATGTAGAATTTTCCTATGTAGTGGTTTTGCAATTATCTACACCTGTATTGACATAACCATTATCTTGAAATGTTAGTATAGCCAAATCTAATCATCATCTTTATCTACCCTGGGCGAGTCATTATTGTTCTAGATTTATATGAAATGTTTCCAAGTCAATTTTACCTTTGAAAAGTTAATTCAGTGTGTTAATAGCTGGAGACATTGGGTTATAGCTCTTTAGTACGGGATCATGATCTTACTTAAGAGGTGGTAGCACTGTAAATATATATTTTGCAAGATTATTAAGTGCAGTATATTTCAAGGAATATTATTCTTATAAAAGTGGTGGCGAAAAAATCTATTATTTATTTTATTAATATAATAAGTGTTTGTATTACCATTTGTTCTGTTTAATTCTAAGGTAATAACTAAATGTCTATTACTAGTATAGCACTTCATCTTCTGGTTCAAAGATATCGAGTGATGTCGATCAGACGGTTCATCCAGTTCTTGACCCATTGAGCAAATGCTGAGAAGAGTCCTTATTTTGCTTCTGGTCATAAATGTAGCTTCATAATTTGCTCACATTTGCCTGAGCTCATTGTGATAGTATAATTTTTCATGTAATCTCGACGTTTTCTCGCGAAAATAAATACGATTTCTTCAAATTGGGCCAGATAAAGATCAAGGGCCAAAATATGCAGCAAATTTGCCACTGAAAATAGTTTTCATTACACGGAGCAGATTTTGTATTTTTATCAAATTTTGTTAAAAACGATGGTTACTGCCTGAATTCGTAAATTGCAACTAAATATAGAATAAGAGCTAAAGTTGAGGTTTCATATCTCAAGAAAACTTTCACAAATTACATTTCTCTCCGAGAGCACTTCACACAGTTTTAACAATAATTTGAAGTTAAATAAACCAGATTATATTCGACAACCTAATCCTTGTGGAATAATACCTTTTCCATAAAGCATGTAAAGTCTAAAGCAATGAATAATGCTTAAATTGTTTGGATTTTTTATATATTTCAATGTTTGTACTACCTTTGTAACAAAACAGATGGTTTAGTTGGGTATTTAATAAAAAGGTCTGCGAATCATACCCACGTACTTTGCGCAGACGATGTAGGAGCGCGCCGGGACCGCCCAAGAGCTTAGATTTCACCAGGCAAGAGATACGATGACAACACGCGCGACCTCTGATGTTATAATACGCAGTGGCTCGAGAGCGCCCGGTCACACGTACGAAAGTTCTGCACGAGTTTACTGGTGTTAGATTTATTACATTAGCTCAGTCGGCCTCGGTGGAGCTTATAGGCTGATGCTGCGGCTTTGAGCAGCGTTCAAATAGGCGGGGCGAGAGCAGCGGATTCGAGTCAAAAGCAAAGCATGGGTTTTTTTTCAGCGCGTAGTTGGTGATGCTGTCTTCTCACAGGACTTCAGTGGCTGGTCATCGCGTATTTCAACAGAAATTTTATTTGAACATCATACTTTCAATTCATCTAGTATCATAATTGAAAACCTAAACTAGACAAAAAATAAAATATCTCGGGTTCCTTCTTCCTCATTCTAGTCCTCAAGAAAATGTGCGCAGGTAATCTCCCCCACACGTCACATACAGATTTTACTGTTTTTTGACCAAATAAATCAAATCAAATATTTGTTCCGATAGAAGCTATTTCAAATAGGAATGCCCACACACGAAAGGAATATGTACAAAAAAGAAAAGAAGTTAAAGAATTAGTAAAAATTGAAAAAAATTAACACTGGGAGAGATTGTGTAGGGATATATATAATACAATAGGATATAATAGGTCAACCCAAGCATGGAAAACGATTAAAAATATGAGAAAAAATTGTTACAAAAGTAAAGTACAAATAATAACTTCTACAAAATGGATTGATTACTATGAACAATTATTACAAGAAAGTTGAGTTGAATACCAAAAAAATTTGGAATGCACACTTTGGCAAGCGTGGGAACCCGACATCAGTTGGTTTGATGTAAAAAGGGCTTTGGCGAAAGCTAAAAACAATAAAGCTCCAGGTAACCTTAGAATGGAACTTTTAAAATACAGAGGTTATAATATAACTGAATATCTCAAAAATCTTTTTAACCATATTGAAGTTAGTGGCGATATTCCTCAGGAATGGAATATGTCATATCAGCTCTGTACACAAGAAAGGTGACAAAACTCTTTGTGAAAACTACAGAGGAATTAGTGTCATCCCATCAATAGCTAGTCTATTCGCTAGTATTCTAAAGGAAAAAATACAGAAAGGAATAACATTCAATGAAGAACAAAGTGGGTTTAGAAGTGGGAGGTCATGTTTAGATAACATCCATTGCTTACGCCAAATAATAGAGAAAAATGGAATACAATATAGACCACACTATGACATTTATTGACCTGGAAAAGGCCTATGACAGTGTTCCTAGATGCAAAATATGGTCAGCAATGAGAAGACGAATATTTCAGAAAAATGAATTAATTTGGTTAAAAAAATGTACCAGAATACTGAAGCTTGTATTAAAATGGGGAGGAAACTAACAGAGGGTTGACACAAGGATGTAGTTTATAGCCACTTCTCTTTAATATATATATATAATATATATATATATATATATATATATATATATAACAAGTTTTGGAAACTTGGTACAAGAAATGCTCTCAAATGGGAGTTCTCATAAATGATAGGTGCTTACATTCTCTACTTTTTGCAGATGATCAGGTCATAATGGCATCAGATCGGGAAGATATGGAGTTTATGCTTAGGAAATTAAAGAAGAATAAGAAAAGTGGGGACTTAAAATAACCTTAAAAAGACCGAATATTTATGCATTGGAGGAGATACCTCTAATATAAAATTGCTGATAACGAAATAACTATTGTTCAAAATTTAAATATCTGGGGACTATAATTACTGACGATGGGAAAGTTGATGAAGATATTACCACTAGACTCGCAATGGGCAGAAAAGCAATCAAAACTCTACATAGCCTTATATGGAATAATTTGCTACGACAAGACACAAAGAGAAAATATTCCACAGTGTAGTGGAAAATATTATATTATATGGTGCAGAAAGGCGGCCTTTAACAAAACGCCATAGAGAGAGAATACGGTCAGTAGAGCTCGACTTTATGAGAAGATCTTTACAGATAACAAGGCTGGACAAGGTAAGAAACGAAGTGGTATGGGAAAGAGCTAGGGTTCAAACAACCATAACCAGAAGACTAGAAAATAAAGCTCTTCAATGGTACGGACATGTCCAGAGGATGCAAGATGGAGATGGCCAATTCAAATTTGAAACTGGATACCTGAAAGAAGGCGTAGAAGAGGCAGACCTGTTTTGACCTAGAAGGCGTATATACAGGAAGTAATGAATGAAAAAGGACTAGAAGGTCAATGGAATGACCGAAAAATATGGAAATCGAAAACGGCAAACTCTTAGGTTAGAAACCGTCGAGAAGAAAGAAGCTATGGCTAAGGTGGCCATATTTTGAAATCATAAAAACTAGATCTTTTAGTTTTTGTCAGAAAGATAGAAGAAGACGTTACACCCTTCTTTATCGCAAATATTGAGGTTTTGAAAATTAACATTAAATAAATGGATAATACATAATGCGTATAACTCTCATGATGTAATAGCATTAAATTCACTATAACCAAAGAATCCCTTAGAAATAAAAAATACACGTTTGTTTAATTTGCACTTTCATTCATTACGAAGTAGGTCAGTATTTCCCCATTACGATAAATCCTAAGTCGTACAGAAAACTCTCAGAAGCAGAATGATCAGATTAGTGAATTTCTCTACAACGATATATGTTAGCGATAAACGCATGCACAAGTTAAAATGATACCATAGCTGCATTTT
>JAHLJT010007161.1:0-38710 GCA_031308135.1 Acheta domesticus
GACTTCGGTCTGTCCTATGGAAGATTGAATAGCACAATACGTAAACTTTTCACTTAATATTTGTGGACAGACTCGGGCTCTGTTTCAACACTGAAAAGCGATAGTAATAGCGCGTAGACGATTTTGGCGGAGATCCACTGGTAGGTTCGCACTGCACGGCGTGTCATGTAAGACTTTTGTGTGATTTTGATAGTGATACCTGATTATTATAATTACTTCAGTTCAATTTAGTCGTTAAGTTGTATCCGACCTTTTATGACCCCCCATTGTTCTTAGATTTTGCTAATATCCGTATATCTTTAACACTTTTATATTTTGCTATACAAAGAACAATTGCAACCACTAATTTTGTTGCGCTTTTTGCTCAGGTAATCACTACAGAGTAACTTGTCCTAATCGTGATCAAGTACCACAATGTCGTATATAATCACAATAATTAATGTGAATACATCCTATATAATCAATGTCATAAACACACTTATACCCACTTTAATCAACTCAATTCAAAGTTCATTTTCCGCCTACATTAACGGCAATAATGGCAATTAAACACCCTAAAGATTTTACACCTGTCAATTGGAATGCGAACAACATAAAAAATAAAAAAAACAGAACTAATATACTTCTTAAATTCACACCGTATGGATATAATATGCATCACAGAAACACACTTAAAGGATAAAAATAAAATTGAATATCCCAATTAATATCTCAATTTACAGAGCCGACAGAAACCTAAACAAAGGAGGAGGAGTGTTAATAGCCATTAATAAAAATAGTCAATATTACCCAATAATTCTACATTGTACCGGTAATATTGAAACTGTTGCCATTAACTTAGAAATTAAAAATATCACATGGACTATAATTGCAGCATATAATCCACCAAATCATAAACTATACCTCGATAACATCAATAAACTGTTCCAACTAACACTATACTTTTAGGGGACCTAAATGCCAAAAATATCAACTGGGGTTGTTCGAACACAAACTTTAATGGGAAAATATTATCTCAAATACTAAATCGCAATACTCTGAAATTAATTTCACCTCCAGGCCCCGCATATAACCCCCAAGATCTCTTCAGGAATCCCGATATCCTCGATATCAGAATCACTAACACAAAATAAAATACAATCTATCAAATTATTCGAACTAGATTCGGATCACATTCCGGTCTTAATAACCACACAACAAATACCCCCACCGCATGCTTGAGTCCCAAATCCAAATACGTTAAAAGTTCCCTGGAAAACAAATTCAAAACGGTAACTAGTTCAACAATACCTAAATTCAAAATCCTCTCAAACCTACTAGAAATAGAGCAATCAATCAACCAACTATCCACCATAATACACACCACAATTAAAAAGACCAGAATTAAAACCAAAGAGTACCAACAATGATAAACAATATAAACTTTCCCCAGAAATAGTGAAACTAATACAAATAAAAAACTAAACCAGCAGACTATGGTCACAATTAAGAATACCAGGGCTAAAATTAGAACTTAACGTACTAGTAAACATTGTACGTAAATCAATCAAAAAATTTAACAATCAGCAATTTGAAAAACTATTTTAATCACTAAATGCTAAATCCATTGGGCAATTCAAAAACAAAATAATAAGAAAATAGAATACCATTTCTCCACTAGACACTCCCACAGGTAGTGCCTTACTGCTATACAATAGTGCCTTACTGCTATACAAAATTGTCATACGACCATTACTATTATTTGCATGTCCAGTATGGATCAGCGCAGCCAAATCTAATACCAAAAAATTCCAAGTTCAAAATCAGTTCCTCTGCATCATCATGAATGCCCCCTGGTACATCTCCAATGCACAACTCCATAAAGAATTCCACCTAGAATCGATAACCAACCACATTACGTTTTTATTTACCCTCTTCTTCCAAAACATCACCAACGTACCCAACGTAACCCCTCTAAAACTGTCAAAATCCAATAAACAGAACCCGCATCAAGAATAAATTTCCTTTCCATATATTTGTTCATAAATTCTCATAACTCGACCTAAAATATAGATATTTATATACAGATAACCTCTACCACCCTATTAGTAATGTAAGTTGTATTTTAAGATTATTAGCAAGGTTAATGTAAGTTAATTGTAAGTAGATATAAGCAATTATAGCAAATGTAGAGTGTACCATAAACACTGATCTTCATATTTGTCTATCCAAAAGAATATAAATTAAAAATTGAAAAAAGAAGCTCTAAGCTCCCGACCGGTGCTCAGGCATGTGTGATATGTAGTGCATGTTAGTGTGTGTGTGTGTGTACGTAAGGGGTGAGGATAGGACAAGGAAGAATAAAAAAGATGGCGCACGGTCAGTGACCGTTTGCCCCGGCATTCACCTGGTGTTCGTCGCGTGGAGAAACCACGGAAAACTACCGTGAACTACTTAAAGCAGGCGGCCGCTTGAGTTCTCCAGACAGTGACTGAATTTGACCTAGCTGACAAGCTAGTATCGAAAAACCTGCCACCGCCGGGACTCGAACCTATGACCTTCCGGTCAGAGGCACTGCACTGACATCAGGTGGTGCCCTCAGCCATTTCTACCAGCTAGGACAATCTCTAAGCTCTCGACTGGTCTCCCGACATGGGTGGTAGTGTAGTGCAATTAAGTGTGTGTAAAGGGTGAGGATAGAACAATGAAGAGGATGGAAATTTCGCGCTCGGTATTTGCCGTTTGCTTCGGTACTTCTCCGGCAGCCATTTAGTGTTGAGCGGAGAAAACGGGAAAAATACCGATCCGAGCAGACGGCCGCTAGAATTGTCTTTGAAGTCGAGTCCGAGAAGCCGTGCTGTGCACATCGGGCGTCTCAGCTCGTATCTATAGTGGTGTTTCGGCGGCGCGATCTGACGGAGATAAGTGCCAAGTTCAAGACCGCTTACAACTGAACAGTGCGTAATGTCTAGGAGTGGCTGCCCCGACACGGGGCAGCACATTGCTAATGCAGTGCATACTCTTAACTCTTCATGCAGTGATTACAATGAATTAAATCCAGTGCAAACAAATAAGTTTTCAAATGCTCCGACCGGACTAAACAACGCTCAGCATAGTGAAGTTCAAACTCTCCAACATCATGTGCCTCCTTCGCCCCAAAAGTAATATACAATGCAACAATTAAGTCAGCGACCACAGTTGACGGAAGTGAATCAACCTGGATATGTTTGACTGCAAGTACCTCAGCTTGCTCTGCAGCTATCACATCAGCAAGAACTCCACGTAATGCAACAGGCGGCCTTTCAGCAAAGCGCTTATCAACATGACCAAGGTAAAAGATCAAGCCAGCAAGCTGCTGCTCCCGCTCTTGCGCAAAACAGTAAAGAAAGTTTGCCCACGGATAATGAAAATAAAAAACGAAAGCTTTCGGATAACCAAAATATAAATTCAAATAACAATAACAACTCATTGAATATAATGTACCTACTCACTCAAGATTCGGTCCTCTCGGTGAAGAAGAAGATGAAGATGAAGTAACAGAAACGATAGTCGGTACGAAAGAGAACAATATTACATAATACACTAAAGTTAGTTTCAATGAAATCAATGACTTTAGAAAATATCGAAAATACTGTGGAGAAAACAACATTGAATTTCACACGTACCAAGACCCAAGTAGTAAAGTGTTATTTGTTGTAATTAAAGACATCCTAATATATTACACCTAACAAGATATTATACAAGAACTGAAAAGACTGGAATATCCCGTGACTAAAGTGTGTAGACTTTATGATAAAGCCAGAAACCCTATTCAAATAGTAGCAGTAGATCTTGTTGACAATTCCAAATCCAAAAATATATTTAATAATGTCAAACTGATGTATAATATAATAAGAGTTCAACTAAGAAATAAACCTAACCAGCCTAGTCAATGTATGCCCTGTCAGCGTTTTGGTCATACTGAGGCAAATTGCCACAACGTGCCTAGGTGCGTGAAATGTCTCGAAAACCATCACTATTCTCAATGTCTAAAACATGGAAGTGTCGTCCCTAAATGTGTTAATTGCAAAGGCGATAATACCGCCAATTACAGAGGCTGCCCTGAATTTAAAAAGTTTGCCAAACCCTACCAAGGACAATCCCGAAGACATTTTACAAACATGCAAACCAATCGGTTCATCCAATTTTCCGCACCTAGACAACCGTTTGCGACCTCTTCTCCTCTTCTACATCTGTCAGACAACCTCCTCCCCCACCTCCTTCCTTGCACTCAACAAACTTTCCACCACTGCGCCTCCCTTATAATAAAGCATGGAATAATAATCAGAACAATAACATCCCCGATGTAAATAATTTAATTTCAAATTATTTATAATTATCCCAAATAATCTCTCTTTTAATACCTCAAATTCAAAATATGATTGTAAATGTTCTCCCAAGCTACTATAATGAACCCAAATAAATTAGTTATAGTCTGCTTAACGTTAATGCAAATGGAATAAAGAGACAAGAAAATTCCATTCGGCACTTCTTAAACGATCATAAAATAAATATTGCTTGTTTAACAGAAACTCATCTCATACCTGGCGAACATTTCTCTATACCCGATTCAAAATTTATCGTAATGATCGGATCTCATCAAATGCTTCAGGTGGAGTAGCAATCATAGTTCAAAATGATGTTAAGCATAGTCAAGTATCTGTTCCCCACTCAACAGTTTGGAAGCAGTACCAATTAACATTAACTATAATAGATCGGAGGTAGTTATCATTATAGCATACAAACCACCCAACAAAAACTTTCCAACTGAATACGGTAACATTTTTTCTCAATATCCTCAATTCATTTTGCTGGGAGATATAAATAGCAAAAACAGAGCTTGGGGTTGCAATGTGACTACACATCAGGGTGCCAAATTGCTTAATCTTACCAACTCAAGCGGTCACAATAAGTAGTCATGCTCCTGAAGAACCCACCCACTACCCATCAGATCCAAACAAGAGAGCAGACATCCTAGATATAATAATTTCAATAGGTATAACCTCACCGATCTACCAGAAAGTAGTTCCAGGTTTAGATTCGGACCATTCTCTCATCCTCATATCGTTAGGAACGTCGACGAACTCTTTAGAAAAAATACCAAAACAAATCAACGGTAAAACTAACTGGAATCATTTCCGTGAATTAATAACTAGCAGTTTGACGTAGCCACACAACATGATCTCCATTGAAGACATAGATAATGATCTACACAAACTCACAAACTGCTTACAACAATCATTAAAATCTGCTCATATACCCTTCTATCAGACACATAGAAAGTCAAAAACAACACTGCCTAAAGAACTTCTTGAACTAATTAAAAAGAAAAGAAAAATCCGACGTATCTGGCAATCCAGTAGAAATATAAACAATAAACATAAACTAAACCACATCTCAAAAATTGTCAAACAAAACATAGATGAATTTATATTTTCTAATTTTCATAAATTTCTAAGTCAACTTCACCCTAACACCAGACCACTATGGAGAACAGCATCACAAAAGAGCGAATAGAGATACCGCCTTTACAGAAAAATGGTAAGATCGAATACTCAGATGATGAAAAAGTGAAGGCCTTAGCAGAATATCTAGAAGGAGTCTTCACCCCAAACCCCATAGAATATACCATTTTTAATTCAGAAATAGAAGAGCACATAAAATTACCTATGTGCACTGTCCCAACAAAGGTAAAATTCATTTCTCCTTCAGAAGTGGCAAATGCCATTAAACTTTCCAAGACTAGAAAAACACCCGAGTATGACAAAGTCACTAACAAACCATTAAAAGAACTTCCTCAACAAGCAATTGCAATAATAACTTCAATATTGAATACATCGTTAAGATTAGGATACTACCCATCGTCATGGAAACGAGCTGTTATACTTCCATTCTGCAAACCAGGCAAAAATACCAAAACTCCAAGTAATTACAGACCAATAAGTCTTCTCCATTCTATAGCTAAAATTTTTGAAAAACTTGTTCGTAATACTTAACAAAATCAATGCAATTCCCAGCACCCAATTCGGTTTTAGACCTAATCATGCTACTACCCATCAACTGCTGCGACTTGTTGAGCATATTGTAAACGGATTAACGACAATTTCCCAGGCATTTGACAGAATTTGGCATCAAGGACTAATGTACAAACTACGAGAAATTGGTACACCTGATTATCTGCAGAAACTATTCAAAGCTTTCTTACAGACAGATATTTTCAAGTGAAAGTAAATGATGCTATATCACCGCTTCACCCAATTATTGCAGGGGTGCCACCAGGTTCGGTTCTTTCACCATCATTGTTCTCAATTTTTACAGAAGACTATCCAACTCCACACGAAGCAAGTATAGCTCTATACCGATGATGCCGCTATTTTCACTTCACATACTGATATCAAATTTGCCTATGATTACATACAATCCTACATTGACAGTTATACGAATTAGACAAAAATGGAGAAATAAAATTAACCCCATAAAATCACAATCTAAAATATTCACACTCAGACGTCCTCCCTCCCTGCACCGTTACGAATAAATAACACCGATATTCCCTGGCTTTCTCATTCTTCGCCAGTCAAATACTTAGGTGATTTAGTAGACAAACGGTTAACTTGGAAACCGCATATTATTTCAACCGCCCCACAAAACACGTGCAAAAATTTTTAAATTATACCCCTTTAATCAACAGAAATTCCACCCTTAGCATAGAAAACTGGGCTGCTCATCTACAAAACGATCATAAGGCCCACAATGAGATATGCTTGTCCAATATGGCGCAGCATAGCACCTACCAATCTATCCATTTTACAGACAATCCAAAATAAATATTTAAGACAAACCTTGAAAGCACCCTGGTTAATTTCTAATTCACAAATCCATCGAGAGCTTCAAGTACCTCTCCTCAGAATCCATCTCGCAAACCTCTCAAAAATATTATTCTCTCCTCCACGCATGTCCTAACACTCCAATATTCAATCTCGGTCAAAACGCACATTATCCTTCACGCATTAGATCCAGATTCCCAAAGATCTCTTTCGTCCACCCTGAGTCATAAAATCATTTGCCCCCTTTTCCCATAAACACCCTCCCTCCACTTCTAGAGAATAAATGCAAATCTTCCGTTAGTCCAGTAATTCAAATATGAAATTTTAAAAATAGTGAAGGGTTGCCACCAGACCCGCATTTGCCATAGGATGGCCCCGTAAATTCATTGTATGTAACCTTGTACCCGTCAAAATCCCGAAAGACAAAAGTCGAACGGGAAGAAAATAAATGAAAAAAAATAGAATTATCTTCCAGACTGCGGCTTAATCGTACCTAGCTAGTGTCGAAATTCTGCCGTCGTCGGAACTCAAACTCTAGACATCCCCGATGGAGACAATCCATCAGCTGGTGGCATTAGCAACCCGCTAGTCAATTCAAGAATTCATGATTTCCCCGCATTTAAATTTGTATATGAACATTAATGAATGAAGATGAAATTGTATCGATAATGGGATAAATGATGGCCTTATGGTGGAGTGAGTGGGAAGTTGAAGAACTTCGGGTATACCTGCAGCTAATTCATTTTGTCCACCGCAAATTCCAAGTGGGTTGACAGGAACGTGAAACTCTCGTCAGAAAGGTGAAAGGCGAGCGGTAGCCAGTGCACCTGGGTTCGCTCTCTCGTCCATCGTCAAATTAAACTGGATCGAAACGTGCACCTCGACATCATCTACCAAATTTTCTGCCCATTTCCCTTTCACGCACGTCAGCCCTTACTCTCACAAATCATGGTAGCCACACATATCGTCGATGCGATCGTGCTGTTTTCAACGCCATTATTACTGCCATCATCTCTTCGCAGTCATTCATTGCCGTAACACTCAGTGTATGTGCTGTTTTCTTGTTCCTTTTCTTCCTCAGATTCTTCCGTGTTTCCGTTTAGAACTTCCAGAAACGGTACTGCACCATGTTTTCCCTGCAGCACACTCTGTTATCTCCAGCCGCTGAGGTTGGCTCAGGGTATCAACTGATGGCACTGGAGTGCCTCTGACCGACAGGTCGTAAGATTCGAGACCTAACGATGGCAGCTTGACTGTACACTACACATATCGAATTCAGTTGCCGTCTGGAAGAGAATTCTAGCGGACGTCTGTTCTGATCGGTAGTTTTCTGAGGTTTCTCCGATCAATACCAGGCGAACGCCGGAGCAGCACCCTAACAAACAGGCCACGGACCGTTATTTTCTTACTCTTCCTTGTCCTATCCTCATCCCTTGTGTATACACACACACACATACATACATGCACTACACAACCATAAAATGTCGGGAGAGCAATCGGGATCCTAGAGCCTTTCCAAGCCGCGGCGGTGATGGGAGATACCTGGTTGAGGGGAAAACCATGCACACCGATGTGTAGATAGGTGCCGGATCCAGTGGGGGAAAGTACCACCATCAGCACCTCCCGCAATGACGCATAGACGACATTTACAGCGCTATTGACCATAGCTGTAGACGCGCAGGGAAACTCATTAATCAACGAAACTACCAACTACGTCTCCGTCAGCGCGTCCGTCGCGCTGCAACGTCATTTTAAACACCTCACTTTGTCCTTTACCATTGCTTCTTCTCGAGACTAAACTACAGTACTGCTCTGTCCCTGACCGCATCCCTCTCCCGACGTCGCTGCACGCCTCCTTTTTTGCCTCCACTTCCCCCTCCCCCTCCGTTTCCTTTTCGCCTCTCCCTGCCTGTCTGCTTCCCTTTCGCCTCCACCTCGTCTCCTTTTTCACCTTCCCCAAATCCTCCTCTCTCGTCTATCTCTCCGCCTTCCTTTTCGCCTCCGTCTCCCCTTCGCCTCGTCTTCGGCCGGCGCTGATTCCAATTCCTCGGTCGGAGGCGCAGCCGCGTTCTTCTTTTGTCTCGCAGCTGCGGCGCAATCACATTTTGCACTGCCGACGAATACGTCGCGCAATTTACTGAAATATTTAAACAGTGTCCGACGCAGCACTCTGTAAATCATGCAGCGCAGAACAAACGCCCTGAACAAACGGTGGCTGGAGTCGAAATTTTTTTTGGAAACGCGACGCTGAGAGAAACAGCAAATTCAACGAGAATTGAATGCATAATTGTGAATAGAGAATATAATGTTTATTATAGACATGATGGTGGGAATTAAATTGTTATTGTATTTGTTGCCTCAGTTTCTCTGCATATACGTAGTACAAAATTTTCATCTAAAAAATATTAAAATTTCAACATTAATTTTCGTGATGAATATACCAGGAAATGCATATTGAATGCGTTACTTGAATCAATTTTCAAATATTTCAAAAGAACTTTTCCAGAACAATAGTGGTAACACAAGTCTATTCTAAATAAGTCGTTTTCACACTCATTAAAGATTGCACTCCTCACATTTGATGTTTAATGAATCCTCACGATGAAATGTACCTAAATAACAGGTTTTAAGCAATATTATATGAATCAATGTAAATGTTAAAAGTTATTTAAATGTGAAAGAAAGCCAGTTAAAAAAATATTCGTTCACATAATAAAGATTACGAGCACGAGCAAATAACTCAACTTCTTATCTCACTACAATGATGTAAACAGTGTATTACTGTTTGCAGGAATATTAGAATATCTTGAAAACAGCGTAAACTATACGCGAACTTTTCAGTAAGTAAAACCTTGTACTTATGATAAATTTCGTCCTCTAAAGTTTGTACGAAAACGGCACTCATAACTCTGAAAGTTACCGATAAATTAGATAACAAAATACAGTACGTGAGGCTAACAATAACGTTAGCAACCGGATTTACATGCAATTATCCATTGATGCAGCTATTTGCCGTCAGCGTTTGAAACGTGGTTGAGTTCATTGTTTACATATGAAAGGACTCAAGTAGGGATCTAGACAGAAATGGATTTAAAATGCAATTTTAAATGCAATTTATTTCCAATGCTCTGATAATTCCCGGAGATCATATCAATATTGGCCACGAAAATCTACAGAACTAGACGAACTAAGGACGGCCTCGCCGTGTTTGGAAGCAACCTTACGATTGTGATTACGATGATTTCTCAGGTTCAAAGCTTGACAGTACAACATGCTTCGAAGCACTAACAGCCCAAGAAATTACATAATTAAAGGGAATGCATGCTTGAGTAGTTGAGGGCCATTTGGTCACGTTTCAGTCACTCATTTTTTGAATTACAAAAGCGTTTCATACTGTGAATAATAGCATTCGCATAATGATATTCGATATCAAGTAGTGGGAAAATATTTACTTTTGTGTTTTGGACACATTTCATTCAATATTTCGTTATTTGCTCTGACAATTTAAGGTTAATTCTAAGTGAAAACGTGAACCATTCCTATAATTTAATACGTTAAACTCAGAAACGAGCTATCATACCCCAATAATTCAAAAATACTCTGCATTGCCAACTCCATCAGAAGCCATAACGGATGGATTCACCGCAGAATCTATAGACACAGTGGTAATGGCGGATCGTTTAATCATGTTAAATCGATGAATACTTTTCTTAATAGAGAATTTATTCAATTTTTTTATATTAATTTTTCATACAAAATTTACAAAGGGATTTATCATTAATATTTTCATACAAATTAAATGTAACTGTAAAATTTAACGTGTGTCAGAATCCACTAACATGTTAAGTAGTCATAAATCTTGTGGGTAAATCTAACACGTTTGTGCACTCAGAATGTGCGTCATTTGGTCCTTGATTCTGAAAAACTGATAGACGGCAAAACTGTTATCTGACTGTGATCAACGATAGTGCCTAAACCGTTCAGATGATTTCCTCCAAATTTGATATTCCGTTTCGATCTGGACGAACTCAAAGCATTATTATTTTCATGCGGATATTTTAATTTTTTGAAGCACTTTACATGATACATTAACATTTTCCAAATTTCTAAAATATCACCCCAAATTTTCATTAAACTTTCTGCTGAGATAGCGCAAAGTACGTTTGAAAATGGCGCAAGTATTGATTTTTCGACAAAAGAAAACAGATTTTGAATTCTTGAGTGTGGATGATTCTTGTTCCTACATGTAGCAAAATTACTTCCTTTAATGGGTCAGAAGTAAGTTATTTCATATAATTACTCATGTTTTGTTAGACTTTAAACCGAAAAATTGGTTTAAGGCAAAACGTTTATGCGTCCGTCAGTCTGTGAACAACATTAGCGCCTAAAACCGTTCATATTTTCACCAAAAAATGACATTTCCTAATAGCTCTCGTTGATGTTTCGTTTATTTAGATTTAAAACTGATATTTTGATTTTGGGGGGGTACTTTACATGAAGCCTCAACAATATTTTCAAAATTTTCTCAAAATGTTTCCAAATTTTTGGATTACAGTTTTTTTCGAATGAAGTAAAACACGCTTAAAAACGGCGACGGTCTAATTTTCGTTGAAATGTCTGAATTTTTGAAAATTGCAGTTCTAACTTTTGTCGGCCGCTTCTTTGAAGTACACTATTGAAGACATATTTTTTTCATTTATAAATTTTAAATAAATAAATGTTTTATTTGTGGCGAGGCTCAGGCCATTTAGCCTGCTCTTCCGTCTAACCACTTTCAAAACTGTATTCATTAGTGCATACTAGAAGGAGGTCATTCAATGAAAAATACGCCAATTTGAGTGAAAGTTTTCTCGTATAGAAGACAGGAATGAAAGCGAGGAGGAAGAATTGGTGGAGGAGGAACGGTGTCACACAGCATTTGTATGTTTAAAGTTATCAATTTCAAGTTAGGGATGTATTTAAGAATTGATCACAAATATATAAAGTTAAACACTAGGAGATTTTACTCAAAATTTAGAGAAATTATCTTTCTGTGACTAGGCAAGTTCCATATTGAAGTGGATTTGATAGAGATTGTTTAAATCGGTGAAGTATTAATATGTACTTCTAATTGTTTCAAAGACGTTTTAGTAGAAGCTATGATTGCATACGTATTTCTGAAATACTCCTAAATGAAAACTAGAAAGGGAGGGAATCTCGTCAGCATACAAGCGAAAACACATCAAGTCAAAAATTCAGGTCCTAAGAGAAACGGAGAACATTGAAAGATAATGGTAAAATGATTTTACGTGTATTTCATAATAGTGATAATAAGAAAATTGGCAATAATAAAATAATGTATTATCAATCTATTTATTAAAAATATAATTAAAAACATGGAAAAGATCAATTCAGTTTTAGGAAAATGTTTACAATATAAAGATATTTCCCAACCTAGAAAATTGGAAATTTTAATAATGTAGGAAAATGTTAACCATTTAGAATATTCCCAAGACCTGAAAAACCCACCCGACATATCTCACCCGTAAGCCAACGATTTACGCTACATCTATTCTTGGGACTGCAAACAAAGGACCATCCGGCATGCGCCTTAAGCGATTGAGTAAACCCAGGTAAACCTCAATCAGGATGGTGGCTTAAGGCCAAGACACAATACTCTGCTATGAACACAATACAAGTAAGTAAACAATTTCGGTGCACACAAAATACAAAGGAGAAACGTAAATAGTTTGATTTGAATAATATGTCCTTAACAAATCGTGAAGGTTGGAAGAGATGATGAACTGAAACAGAAAGATTGCAAATTAGTGAAACGCATCTAGACAGATTTAAAAGCACACAAATACCTTGAGTACATACACATTAGAGCAATACTCATGCATAATCACGCACTCAATAATCAGGTATGCTCAAGTGTGTACTGAAATAAATGGATGTATAAATGTAATTAAGGATAAACGTAACACATGTGTGAACTGAACTAATATAACTAAGGATAAGTGGAAAAGGGAAATAAGCAGAGGAACGGTATTTTTGTGTGCCACGGAGATTAGTTAACTTTTAAAGTTAAGAAATTAGATAATAGTGATAAATTAGAGGAAAGAGAGAGTAAAGTAATCTAGGTTGAAATTTAAAAGTAAGAGAGAAAGAAACTAAAACACTTGATTTTAGTGATCCGAAGAGAGAGAGGGAAAGAGAGAGACGTAAGAGTAAACGAAAGAGATGTAAACGAAAGAGAGGGAAGTATTTATTTGAAAAATGGAGTAGAACTTTGTACGATAGGTAGGACTGGAATAAGCATGAGATTTGACACAGCGCTGAAGCTGTGTGGCGTCCACCTAGTCCTGAGTTTTAGTAAACGAGCAGTGGCAATTTAGTTAAGTATTATTTTCATGAATCCAGTTGGTGACTTATTTTTTAACTTTTGAAATGTACTGCTATTTTTTGTATTAGTGGGAAGATTGTTCCAAGCACGGATGGCAGTGACAGTGAAAGATTTGCTAAAAGTATTGGTATTGTGATGGGAATACAAATAAGGCGTGATGCTCGGGCACGATGTAGCTTCATAAATTGAAATCGTTTTGATAGGGTGTCATGATGAGTGCTGTTTAAAATCTTGTAGAGGAGGAGAAGGCAGTGAAGTAAATGCCTTTTATCAACGGTAAGATGTTAGATTGAGCATAGAAAGTTGAAATATGGTCGTATTTTCTAAGATCGAAAATAAAACGAATACGTGTATTTTGAGCTACTTGTATCTTACGTTACTGTTTTAAATTTATGTCGGTCAGCAGGAAATCGCAGTAATCAAAGTGAGGCATAAGGAGGGATTGTACAAGAGTCTGGCGAGTTTTTGTAGGTAAAAGAGTGGGCATGCGTTTTAAAACATGCAGGGACGCAAAAACTTTTTGACATATTTTATCAATTTGAAATTCCAGGTTAGAGAATTATCCATATGCACACCGAAATTTCTCACGCCGCTACACCACGGTAGAGGACTTCCATTTATGCAAATGTCACGAAGAGCGGAGATTGATAACTTTTTTAGGGAGTTTCTGGAGCCGATTACAAGACACTGAATTTATTGGGGTTTAGCTGTAGCCCTATTGATGATGACCAAGCGGAGAGTGACTGCAGGTCTTCATTGATTTTTTGAGCAAGTTCGAGGACGCAAGAAGAGGGTCCGATAATATGCAATTGGAGATCATCAGCATACATGTGATGACAGCAATTTTTTATTGATTTGCCTATATCATTACATAATTAGGAAAGCTAACGGTCCTAACACTGAGCCCTGTGCGACGCCGCGTGCTAATGGCAAGGTACAAGACACATTGTCACCGCACACAACTTTTTGTTGCCGTTCAGATAGATAGCTGGAGAACCATTTGAGTGTGGGTGTGGCACAACCAATGTTTTTTAACTTTGCTAACAAAATATCGTGATCTACAGAATCGAAAGCCTTGCTAAATCGAGAAGGACAAGAATTGTGATTTTACCGTTGTCTATTGCCTCTCTGGCATCTTCAATCACGCTAAGAAGCGCAGTTCCTGTGCTTTTACCGGGTCTAAAACCTGACTGGTCTTTATTTAAAATACTGAAATTTTGAAGGTGATGTTCGATCTGTTTCCTGACAATCTTTTCAAGAACTTTTGATATTGTTGGTAAGATACTGATGGGACGGAAATCAACAGGCGTCATGGGATTTGCGCTTTTAGGGAGAGGGTGGACAAGTGCTGTCTTCCAGGCCGGAGGAAATTCGCCGATCATTAACGAGAAATTAATTATATCTACTATTGCCGGGAGTGCTACTTCAGTTCCAAGCTTTAGCAACTTTGAATTGATTTCGTCGGAGCCGGATGCGTTTGATTTTAAACTCAAAATTATTTTAGCGACATCTTGGGGTGTTACTGATGCAAAGTAGAAAGTGTCTTTAAAACTAATCTCTGTGCTTCGCAGCATGGATAAAGTTCGAGATTTTTGGAGTGGATTAATTGGCTGCGCAAGCTTAACAAACGAATGATTTAGCGAATCGAGATACACATTGATCTCTGTTGAATTTCGAACATTTTCAACACCTATAGTGCGTAAATTTTTCATAGTAATTTAGAATCCCGGTTATTTTGAAAAATAATATGATAATATTTAATCTTGGCATTTCTCAGCATTTGGGTAACACGATTTTTAGTTTTTTGTATTTAACATGGTCGTCGTTGTTTCTTGTTTTCCGAAAACTTTGTACGCAATGTCCCTTTCATGCATAAGTTGACGAATTTCACTGTATATCCACGGAGCTGCGGGACGTGTCACGCGTGATGTCTTTTAGTGGTATATGTCTATTTACAAGTCCATTAAACATTTCTGTAAATACTGCTACTTTGCCTTGAGCAAGGTTTCATTTGTACAAGGTTCCATGGGACCGAGAATCCATCAGAAAGGAAGGAAATTGCATGGAAGTTCTTGTAATCTCGATATTTTATTATTTTCAGTGTGTATTTGGGACACTTTAATTATGTGATACGTAAATAAGATCATGTTTCGATATTCAATTTTCTATAAAGACTGATTTTAAACTGAAGATATGAAGAATTTTTCGGAATGTGAGTAGTTTTCTGCAATTTTGTTTGAAAAAATAGCCAATTTTAAACAATTATTTTCTCAAAAAATGCCTCCAAATTGAAAAACTTACTCTGATAGAGGAACGGAGGATAACAAATGGCAAAAAATTAAACTAGTGGTACTACAATGTATTTACTTGCATACTAGGCAGTACAGAGGATATTGTAATTCTACAGCACTAAGTGGTGAGTTTTGTCAGAAAATATCGTATTATGGGGCCCTGCTATTCAAAACGTGTCTAACTCTTGTTCCAATATGTGGTAAATTACTTCCTCTATTCCCTGTCTGGAAAGGTTGGGAAAGAATTCCTCTGGTCAGTAATGATCATACCCTAACATACCTGGGATGCACTACACTATCTAGAATGGCTTCCTTTGCAAAGCATCCATACCAATTTCATGGAAGCAGTGACGAGGCTTCAGAAGGCGCATTCAAATCCCACTCAGAAGTTAGCATTACTTCACACTTATATAATGCCACATTACCTTTACAATTGGTTTTCGATGCCATCTATGTCGATGCTCAGGAAAGCGGACGGTAAAATCAGAGTGGCAGTCAAACAGTTCTTACATCTGCATATATGTACTGCAGATGACTTATTCTATCTGGCCAAGAGAGATGGAGGACTGGGATTGCTGCGGCTCGTCCAACAAGTTCCTAGGGTAGCGCTAAACCTAGGATTACGCGTAGAAAAATCTACAGATCTATTTGCAGATGGCTGAGCTCCTGTTCAAGATTCTACCACGAGGATGGTTCTAGCCTTCTAATAGCAGGAGAGGAAAAGGTCGTAAAATACCACCAGTCATTCCCCTGGCAGCCGAACTTCATGAAGCGCCCAACGCCATAATCCTGCCAGTGGTGGTTGGAACCTCTGGGGCTATGCCAATATCCAGTCAGTTCCCTCAAGTCTTTGGGGATCACGTGTCAAGGCGATCTACTGACTATTTCGTTAATTGCGCTCAGAAGTTCTATTAAGCTCTACACACAATTTGTAAATTATGATGGAGCATTTTGCATTGCTGGTTGTAAATGCAGAAAAGGAACGTCTTGGTCCCCTGGGGAAAGTCTAGGCAGAAGTTGCACCAGCGCCTCATTTGAGCCCCTTCTTGGGGCGCCGGGAAGCCCACGCCTCGCGCCCCACGAGAACCAGGAAAGTACGCATTATCCCCGAGCTGTCCCTTCACTTCACTGATCGAATCGTTGGTTCAAGGCTATGGGCGAGCACGAATTTTTATTCACAGAGAGAAATGGAGCAACAACGTGTCTCGTATGTCAGAAGATAATATCGGAGAAAAAAGTAACAGCAAAAAGTAAAATAAACATTTAAAAAAGAATGGTCAAGTGTATTACAATCAGATATTCTGAACTAAATTATGAAGGTGTATTATTATTATTATTTTATTATTAGAATGAGAAAATGGTTAATTTTTATGTTCTTGTAATTCATATTACAAATATTTGCAAAATCAGTTGCAGCAGTAAATTGATCGTGAAATGTGTGGAAGTTGTCGAGCAATTTATTCTGAAATAATAGTAATCATACAAAACCTCACCTCTCCAGAAAATACAGCCGTTATTTCAAGTTTAAATGCAACATTATTCAACACATTTCCGTTTAAAGAGCCGCAGGGCATTCCTCCCACCGAGGGCTCCGTTGGTGGTGACTTGCCCCGAAGTCAAAGCCTTTCAATAGAAGCCGGTAAGGCGCGGAAGCGCTGCCTTGGGGTGCGTTGCTGGGGGCCCTTGTGCAAGCCTGGTCTAGGGAACCTAGGGGATCCTAAAATGCCTAGGAAATACTTAGTTACCACGACTTTAGGTGGGAAGTGTTTGTTATTTAATATAGCATATAGAAAATTGTATAGTCAGAATTTACGTTTTGTGTGCCTTCGATAACGAAAAATTGGTTTACGTCAGCACGGGAGTTTTAACATGGACGGAGGACAGACGGACGGAAGGGAGGGAGACACGTTTGCAGTAAACCAACATTTCAGTGTCAAGGGCCCACAAAACAAATTCTGACTATAGAACGTAATGGAGAAGTAATTTTCCACGTATTGGTACAAGAGTTAAACACTTTTTCAATAATATGTCCCCATAATACGAGATTTTCTGACAAAACTCTCAAAACATCAATAACTCTCCAAACGTGAATTCTGATTACACGTGTTAGAGGAATAATTTACTACATATAGGAACACACGATTTTTCCACTTTCTCGATATCACGTTCCCACAATTCGAGTTTTCCGATAAAATCCGCCAATTCCCGGTGCATAATTACAATAATTTGTTTCCTACGTTAGTACCTACAACTAGTAGATGAGAAAGTAAAAAATACATTCAGTTTAAAATTGTCATCGCGTTTTGCTGGAAATCATATATGGTGAAAACCCAACAAAGCACGTGTAAAATTTAACCAATGTCTACATAAATGTAAATAAATTCATAAAACCGGGTCACCCAGCCATGAACCAAAGAAAAGCTGAGAACATAGATATTCTGTGCCTAAGTTATTCGGGAAAAATTACTGGGGAGAGACTCCTGTTAGTCCTGAGGAATGCAAAAAAGGCATTCATTAAACTTAAGCTATTTACGAAACGAACATTACTTCTAATGATGTAGTTAAGGTTACTTTACTGCATAACACTTTAGAAAGATCCTGGTGACTTGGATGAAGCATGCGAAATATACTCCAACAGGGATCGTGAATCTGAAGGGAATCACATAGAGGAAATAAACGTTACTCGTGATCCATAAACGTAATGGGCTTGTCGATAAATTTTATAAAGAGGTGCTGGGTTATACATTATTCAGTCCTTAATTATGAACACGAACAATTTGTAATCACTTACATGACTCAGTAATTGGTAGAGGTAATAAAGTAGTCTCACCTAGTATGAATCGATAACTGAAGTATCTCTTCTTGTCAGAGATCTTAGATAAGAATTTTTAACAAAGTTAGCCCATACTTATTTTTTTTCCTGTGTCTCCCCTTTCTCCTTTTTTATTTGAAGATATTTAAATAGAATAATATAATTTACGTTATTTTTAGGTTCAAAACATTCTAAAACTTATTCAATAAAAATATGTAGATAATGAAATCAAAGCTAATTTAATGGCATCTCATTAATGTTCGTTTACAAACAGAATTTAGGCGAGAATATTGACCAGAACGTGACACCGATAATGTGGACTAATTTCTACTGGCTGTGAAGGCACATACTCATGTGTATCCATACAAATAGGCGCGGCCATGTGTGCATGTTTGTGGTTTGAATGTGCATAAATGAATTGTAACATATTAGGTTAATGTAATCGACACTGTAATCGAGACTCAACACAAAACACAAACAAAGGAGAAACCAGAGAAATTACTATACTGTTTTGAAAGTAAGGACTGGAAAAGTTTGTGAATATTAGAGATTAATGAACAGTAAAGAAACCACAAAGGTTTATTTTGGGTAAGTTCAGATAGACTGCTACTTGAAAAACTTGCCCCCGCGACTTCTCTTTCATCGATGACTTTCAGACACTATATACATCCACACGTTCACACAAACAAAAAATTGCATTATATTTTAAAATTGTAAACTTTCAAAGTTCAGTTTTTGATCTTTCAACTTTAGACTATGGCGCTTATTCTGTAATGACACGGTGGAATATCGAGCACCTAAGCGAACGGAGCGTGCTTAAATTAGGCCCGTTGACAATGCGTCGGGATTGAAAGAGCGCCCCTATTCATCGCAACCCAAAACTGCGCGCGAGTCGCAGGCGCCGATCTCAAGTGGAGCGGCTCCTGGCGATAACCCGCCCGCCCGACTTAAAGGTGACGGGCGACGGGGCGGGTGGGCGACAGGACGGGGCGAACGACGGGGCGGGGCGGGTGACGGGGAGACCGGGTGACGGGGCTGGCCGGGCGACGGGGAGGGGCTGGGCGGGGCCGGGCGACGGACGGGCAGGCGACGGGGCGGAGCGGGGCGACAAGGCGGAGCGGGTGACAGGGCGGAGCGGGCGACAGGACGGGGCGGACGATGTGCCGGGGCGGGCGACGGGGCGGGGGGCGATGGGGCGGGGGGGGCAACGGGGCGGGGGGGGCGACGGGGTGGGGGGGCGACGGGGGCGGGGGCGACGGGGCGGGGGGCGACGTGCGGAGGGGGAGTGCGGTGGGCGAGTGCGGAGGGGGAGTGCGGAGGAGGAGTGCGGAGGGGAAGTACAGAGGGCGAGTGCGGAGGGGGAGTACGGAGGGCGAGTGCGGAGGACGAGTGTGGAGGGTAGTGCGGAGGGCGAGTACGGAGGGGGAGTGCGGAGGGCGAGTGCGGAGGGCGAGCGGAGGGGAGTGTGAGTGGGTGGAGGGAGTGTGGAGTGTGTGCGAGGGCGAGGTGGTGTGTCGAGTACGAAGTGGGTGAGTGCGCGGAGGGGGTGTGTGGGAGGGCGAGTGGGGACAGCGAGTGGAGAGGGTGGGTGGGGAGGGTGAGTGCGGAGGACGAGTACAGAAGGCCAGTGTGAATGGTGAATTGGGAGGGTGTAAGTGATGAGAGTGGAGTGGAGTTGGTGGCGAGGGTGAGGTGAGGGTGGGGCGGGTGGGTGCCAGCCAGTAAATGGGGCGTGGAGCCGCCTGCCAGGCGTCGAGAGCAGGCTCCGTCCTGTGACCCCCTCTCCGCCTCTGCCCGCCAGCCCCCTGGCCCCGGCCTCGGGCCGCGATAAGAGCGCTCTGTTCCATTGCAGCGCGGCGGCGCCTGCTATCAACGCGATCGAAACAGAAGGTCGGCGACTCTGCACTTTAATATACGCCGTTTGATCGCACGGACGGCAAAAATATGCCCAGTGAGCGCCAGCGAAACAGGAGACAGTTTGACGTTCCAGAAGGCCTTTTACACCCTGCAGCATTGGCGGGTATAGCGGAGCTCACATGCACGGACATATAGCATTCCTTTCTCATTTTAAACATCCAATTTTACACAATGAGTTGAAGTGAAACAGAAATTGCTACAAGTCGTCGATGTAATTTGGAACAATTCATTTGAAAATTGGAGAATCGTCTTTTGAATTTGTCATTTACTCTAACTCAACTACACCGTCTTTAACAATTTATAGTCAGAACATGAAATCACATGCATTGGCAATTTGTAAAGTTACTCATAATAAACTGAAGTAGTCGTGGGATAATACAGCTAACCCTCATATACCCAAAACAAAGATGTTAGAGCGTTTCCTAAGAATAAACAAGTGTTAATAGAACTTCAGAATGTTTGTAAAAGCGTAAGGAAGTGTATTCAGAAACTAAGCCGGATCTGAATTTACAAAATCTTTGTAATTTTTGTGAGAGAAAAAAAAACAGACATTTAGATTAGCTTATTTATCCCAACCTTCCAATAACTATGTTGATTCACTGATTACCTTATCAGAGCACTACTCGCAAAAATGTCATGTTTTGCCTTCTTTGACATATACTTGATAATTTTGTTGCTTAGAGTAAAGAGCATTTCAATGCATTATCGTGACAACAAAGGGGCTATTTGTCGGCCCCGAGGCCGAGATCTCTATGTCAGTAGTGCCGTAGTGATCTCGTACCGTGGGGTCGCGGGTTCGAGTCGCGCCTCGGTCTTGGTTGTATGTGTTCGTTCTTTCACCCCTATCATCAACATATCGGTTCATTCCTATACCATAACGTTAAATCCAATAGCGGTCACTAATGGCCTAGTAGTTGATGCGACCTTAATAACAAAAAAAGAGGCTATTTATAGATCCTAGCTTGTGTCTTTCCCTGGAAGAAATTCCACAGTAATGAAAGAAAATGATAAAAGTCAGCATTGAAACGTAATAGTAAATACGTTTAAAAATATAATAAAATGAAATATCAAAATGAATAATAAAAAAATTAAAAATATGTAGAAACCAAAGCAATAATCATATTGGTGTATTGAACTTGAGAAACTATATATAATATATATGCATGCCAGAAAATTTGATGAACATGCCAGGGAACATGCGCAGAACTTGCGAGGGAACAACTATTCGGGAACATGTAGAAACATTCGAAGATGTGGTGTAGCAAAGAAATGAGTGAAGATTTCGCTCTTCTTGTAACCCCTAATCTGTCGCAGCGTAGTCACAATGAGGAGAAACTAGAAATACGAGTATAATTAAACCGATGAGTTAATAGGCCCGCCGTGACCGACTAACAATGTTTAAATAAACAGTGCAGGTTCTGACCTGATGTTGGGATTGAGTATGACGCTATTTAAACTTTTAAAACAACAATTTACAAGTGCTTAATGTTCGCACGGGACTATCTGGTATAATTTTATTGCAAAAACTCTTGCGAAAAACTGATAAATTGCCGTACATTACATCCATTTTTACCGTTAGTATTATACCAATGTATCAATATATGGAAATTGTGTAATTGAAATAACAGGGGAAGTCGCCGACTTCGTACCCTACGCATATTTCTATCGACAAGAGCATTTGGATCATACAAGTAGTTCTAATGCTTAGGGGTCCCTATGGGATTGTTTACTCAATTTCCTGAGATAGAAATTATTTTAATGAGCAGGATTATTGTTAGAGAGTTTTCGTAGAGTGCCTTACTATTCCTTTGCTGTGTCCTATGCCATTATGTGCGGAGGTAATAATTGCAACTTTCATGCCACTCGTTACAAGTATACTTTATTAGTTTCCGAATGCTCATAAATGACTAGTGTTGCTCTTAATGAAATGTTTCTGATTCCTGTATTTGGAACGTGTCGCGGAAATTGAACAACAGAATGTTGCTTAATTGAATATATCCATCTCAGAAGCAGAGTAAACATTATTTTATATTTTTCTTTCACGTCAACAGAGAGCAATGGAATGGAATGTATGTAAATATAACGTGATATTGAGCGCCACCTGATGCCCGGGCAGTATTCAACAAGCCCTGGAGTATTCAACAAGCGAACAAGCAGTTTCTATTGGCAAAATACAAAAGACGAATCCTCTTCAGATGATTATTCTTATAAACACAAGAAACGATGGAACTAAAATGTTGACAATTTCCTTAAGCGACTAAGATATCCATTGGTAGAAACGGAGAGGAGAGATTTAACAAACATCCCATACAAACAGCAACTAGAACAATCGAAAAAGTAGGAAAAATTTCAAGAGAAAATAATAAAAACAAGCTACGGTTTGCAAGGTCACAAATAGGATTGTGATAATGTTGAATACAGCTGGTTCTTTACGATATGTAGAAATGGAAAGGAATAAGTACGATAGTAGTAAGGTATCTAGCAAGATTATAGATTCACACTTGTGTTAGAATGAAATCTTAGAATGCTCTTTACTTCCTCCACACAGTTTATTAGATTGTATTATGGAATAAAAAGTGTAAATTGATTTTACGTAGAGCTATGGAGTGTTTTTATTAATTTGAAATATTTTATACCGGGTACGGAAGTTCAATTTAAAATATTAAAATAGTTGCTTCTAGACATAATCTTGATCATTAGAATGAGGCATGATAATCATTACATAAAGAAAGGTCTGATTATATTTTCCTCTCAAAAATTGTAATTCTCCCAACGAATGCAATAATATGACTATTATCTTTATTGTGCGGATTTATAGTATTAACGTTATATTCAATCAGCACACTCAATTTTCCATTTCGTTAACTGTTATCAGTGCATTTCCTTTTCGAAGTCCTTAGGAGAAACTCGGGAAACTTAGGAGACTGAGTTAGGTGAGGGGTATACCAATTTGAACTGATTACTTGCTTTCGTATTTTTGCATTCCTCTCTACCAGAAACAACGTGATTAAATATTATATTTATAATGAAAGTACCTACATTGTTAGTTATTTGGGGAAACATTTTGTTTTATTTGAGTAATAAGATATTATTAATTGCAATTGAATACAACTCGCTGGCAATAATTCACAAAATAAATAATGATCAATATAATATAACGATGAGAAAAATATTATGTGATTTGTGATAATACTAGAAGATTTTAGTTTTCTTATTGTTTTCCTTGTAATTATTATAATTTTACCGATTGCCTACCCTAGAACCCTTTGTATTACAAGTAACTTGAGAATATTATCTAAATGTCCTCAATACTTACTCGTCAATACTTCTTTAAAAATTACGTTTGCTTCTGAAACGTTTATTCAATTTCGCATGCTGCATCATTTTCCACGACCGCACTTTACGACGAAAAATCTTTAGATGTAATTGATTGTGGCCCATGAAAATTGTTCAGCCATGTACATATGTCTATCCGCGAACACAGGCAACGGCGAGATGCTCATTGCATGGTGTCGGTGTAGACTTTCGCTTTGATGTGGGATAATGTTTTATTTTCCACAGGTCTCTACTTCGCTGCAGTGCACACCGACCTCATAGGGGAGTCATTAGCGCGTGCGATTGCTCGCTCCCTAGTTAAACAAACACCACAAATGCCCACACAAAAGGATTTCGCCATCATCTCATTACAAAGTTCACTTTATCGCTGATTAGATTCTAATAACAAGGGAAACAGGAAGGGGCGTGTCTTTCAGTAAACACACACAGTTGACATTCTGTTTTATACATCAATGAGAAACGAGTTTTACAAACAATCTATTTAAACATGATAGTATCTTAAATATTCGAAAAAGTATGTATAATGTACGTTTAGCACGAGAAAAAATTCATTTTTGAATACACAAGTTATACATTTTTTTAGCATGCACTGTTTGTAATATGCTTTAGCCAAGACTGGTTCTCAGTGTGAACGAACGGATACATACTGAAAAATACTCTCAACGTGAGTAAATACGTGGAAAAATTTCGCTTATTTTTTTCGTTTTTCTTGTAGTTATTGTCACATCATTGATTTCCAGCATCAGGGAATATTCATCCATTTCTTTTTGCTTCCTTATCTCACTTCCTCGGTACTTTCATATGATCGATCCAAAGTTAGTTTCTCAGATGTTTCATATCATTCAGTAAAATTTTCAATCGGATAGTGGTTCTCTTTGATGCACGAAGCATATCTAAGCTATAAATTATCTTTACACAGTTAATATTTGTCCATACATACGATATGCGCTATTTGTTAGCGTTACAGATGTAGGAAGATGATGAAGATATAACACATTCATCGAAATCGCAAAATTAGGACAAGAAAAGATATTACGGGTATTTGAATTGAGTCACTAGAAATAAGGGTGGGAAGATTAGTTACTATAAGAAGGAATAGCCCATAGTTCAGATCTGCACAGTATTTTGCACTTTCGTAGACTCGGGAATCACGCGGGAGCCACTTGGTGCAAATGCAGAAGGATGGGTAAGAATCGTTCTAGGAGTGGGAACCAAAATGTGAATGCGCAATTCAAACGTAACGTCTAAATAGAAGAGCACTCATATGACGGACTGTTACATGCAGTTCAAGTAATATTCCTTTTTATATTACAGTAGAATGTTTATAGTCAATAGACGACAATGTGAAATATGAACCTAAAACTAATTAGGTATACTATATTTAATTTTCGACACCAAGTATTATAATTGATTGTGAGGCTGATAATGTAATTCCTCTTTGCTAACGATGTAATCACAAATTCAGTGTGGTGCAACAAAATTGTAATACTGAATCGTTTGTTTGAAGATGGCAGTAATAAACTATTTTTCATTAATTATGTTTAAGGGAATAAGATGATTCCATCAAAGCTAAAAAATACTATTCTTGAAAAATCATTATTACTTTCTGTTCTTATTTCTACGAGTACATTAAATATTTCTAATATCAAATAAATTAACGCTATATATTCATATTGTTTACAACCTTTGTATAAACATATTGCCCCCTTGTATAAAATATAAATCACGTGCATCAAGTGTCAGTATCAACAGCTCAGTACAAGAAATCAACATACATACATGTACGTTACTTTACAACGCATTGCCAGATGACATAAAACAATTAAAGTCGGTACACAAATTTAAGTTAAAGTAAAATCTTTTCTGCTGCAAAACTGTTTTCTATACAATTAGAGACTATACTGATCGTGAAAAAGAAAAATAATGTTTAATGTAACAAAACAAAGATATATTAATGAATGAGTTTATGTTTGCATTGTATTACATTTAAAAAAATATTTAATATCGCCTGTAACAAGTAATGTACTTCAGCTTCCGGGTCAATGACCCCCATCTCGATCAGGTTTTTGTCCAGTTTCCCTGATCCATTGAGCAAATGCTGATATGGCCCTTGTTTGCTTCTGGACGTAAATGTAGCTTCACTGTGCGCACGTTTTGTTGAGCCTATCCATTTTGCTTTTAGTTTCATTTACAGTTGAAATTGATTTTCTATAACTCGGGAAAAACATTTTTCAAATATCTTTATTTTTTTAAAACATTATTTTCTAAATTCATTTTTTCCTTCGTTTTTATTTATTTATTTTTTTAAAATAAAATTCTGGCCCTCAAGAAAATGTGCGCAGATAAATTTCTTTCCCCCACAACGTCATATACAGTTTTTACATGTTTTTTTGACAAATTAAATATCTAAATATCTAACCCTGTATTATAATTAACAAGAATTATAATAATCCCAAGATTGGCCTAACATATCACCAGAGGGATTTGCTCGTTGGTATCTCGTTTTGCTTTAGCTATTATTTGAAAATTATAACATTCCCCAGTGAAAAATCAATTATTAAATTGAAAATTTTGTTAGTTAGAATTAATAATAAATTTTTTAAAACGGCCACTGCTTTAAAATATTGTTTCAGTGTCAGAATGAGCGTCAACTAAAATCAAAAAAACAATGTCGATATGTATATATGTCGATACTAGAAGTGCACAGAGATCATTACAGTGAATTAAGGCTCTTTTATCTAGAATAATTGACATTACTCATTAAATAAGAGGGCAAATAATTTCACAGCATGGATCCTTGCATTAGACCCCCCAGGTATTCAATATATGAGCCGCGTCTTCCTCACTTTGCAATAGCAGGCTCTTCCTCTCCCTGCAAAGCTGTCTACCCACCACTATTTTACACTTTCGCCGCTCTCGTGGGCAGACGTCCGGCTGAGTAACGAATGCCCGCAGAAGTGGGCGTGGTGCAGACCTGTCATAGTTGATGACAGAGGCTATGATGATAATGTGTAAAATATCACACAACTAAATATAATATATTAATGTTTCAGTATTTGATTTTGTGTCCAATCCTGGCTATCACTGAGTTAATATTTTCTTCGTAAATGCCTAGTGTACAAAGATTGTATGTTCATATAAGGGGGAATATGTTTTTTTTCTTTTAGAATCAAAACTTTTTGCACCCTAAGTAACTGAAAATTTACATCTTTTCAAGCTTATTCAACTACAAAACATCTATATTAATTATATACAACTTCTTTGCAGATGTTGACACGTTGTGTAGCTCTAAGGTACATCGCTATGCTTCTTCCCGTCCTCGCCACTACACCGCCTCATTAACTTTGATCGTGTGTACCTTATTAGTATTAAAATTATATTATATAAATACATACGCCACACCCGTGAGAGGTAAATTATCCCGTGAAAGATCAACGTACACGACATCTCATTGCAACGGTCATCTGCCACTATACACAATTTTGCGTGAAATCGCAACGATTCCAGAATAGTCTCACCAAGGTCCTACACTCGACTCGCTGTGTACCTTCTACGATCCTTAATGCTCGTTAAGAGGCACTCACTCCTAACCGTTTAATTCTATCTTCTTCAAGCGTAAGGGAAATTCTCTCTGTCTTTTTGTTCTTAACAACTCGTGTGGTGGTTTCTAATATTTCAAGCTTCATTTTATTAAATTTTATTGAAGATCTCCAACTGATTACATTTAGGTCTTAATCGACCTGTTTGATCTATATCCATAGATAATTAACAGTCAAATTTTAACTGATTTCACTTCTTATTTCAGTTTTGTCTTGCCAGTGATGTATCAAAAATATTTCGAAATAAGTCGACCTTTTTTATCTTTTGAAAAACTGTTGATAATTAAATAAGAGCGCGATTCTAATCGCGACACAGGTTCGTAGGAACTATATTACTAATATCATGCTGCCCTAAATAGCAGAGTTCACTTCGTCAGCAAAGTCCATTGTCCGAATCCACGGGTTGTGTGTTCAAATTTTATGTCAACAATAACTTCCTGTAGAATGTAACAGTAAACTCGACGTTTTTCAAATATCATCTCAATTTTAATTAATTTAATATTACCCAGAAACAACTTTTGTAAGATACGTGTTTTCCTAACATTCATACAGAATTTGTCGTTAAACAGGAGAAATGAGAAGGATACATTTGAATTTTAACAGGAAAGGTGTAGGGGCAGAGGTACAAGAACTATATTAGGTATACAGTAGGTAGATGTTTCCATCCTTTTTCTTCCAGCTTAAAGAAAATGAAATAAGAGATTAGAAAGGGAAGATGGAGACATGGAATGGAAGAAAAATTAACTACGACATTAATAAAAGTGAAAAGTTTCAAATTAATTACTGCATTTTCATTACTGCAAAATAATATCACAGCTAGGTGAAAGAGTTTTAAGAAAACAGTGTTGTTTTTCTTTGTATTTTCCCTCAGGTGTGTTCATATACACGCACACTTCGAGACGCAAATTAAATGGCTGTGCTGCGACGTTGAACAGGAAAATTACACACCACTCCAGTTTCACAAAGATTTATTCAAAATGCTAACGATGTTCTGATTCTGGAAACATAAATTGGATGAATTCTCGGAATAAATGTATGCATGTAAGTTGTGTCATATTACATTTTATATGTTTTGTTAGGCGGAATTTGTTTTGTTAGGCGGATAAATGCGTGAAACCAAGTGTCCTTTTGTTAATAATTCCACATTATGTAGTAATTACGATAATAAGTGCTTACAAATCGTAGTCGTGTTTTATTATTAAATTGTATATATCCTGTAATAATATCCATGTAGGGTCTATTATTACGCTTTTGCTACATTTATACCCAATTATATATTATTTATATTCATGTTTCTATTAAATATCATATCAGAGTTTGAAATCTATTTTTGGGATGGAAGAGTAGGATTCGTTTGAGTTTTGAACGTCGATGTTCTCCATTCCACACCAATACAAGAATTTACGTCCAGAAAAACATTTCATACAACTATCGTGTTATACAATACTGTTTATACACAATTTTTGAACATTATTACTACGTTCGTAAAAATCTTCCTAGTATTCTCGTACCTCATGCTTTTGTTATACTAGCAATCATTTTATCGAAAGAAGAATATTATTTTTACACCGATAGGGTGATCAAAACAATCAATACAAGAATACAAGAACATGGCAAATAAAGAATGCCACTCGTGGAATTAAAGAAAATAAGAAGAATAAGGATATACGCATTTTAGTTTTCTATAATTATAAAAAAAAATGATAAATATCAGCGATCCCAATTAACCCTAGAATTTTTAAAATTTATTTACCACTGCTTTTTTTCTTTACCTCACAATCCAATGTTAACCTTACTCTTATTTTAACTTACTAAAATAATTTAATAATTAAACTCATTACGATTCTAATTAAAATCGTTAAATATTTTATAATGGAGTGTACGTAACGGTCATGATATGTAACTCACACATGTCTTAGAGAATCCACATGTGTCGATATTCCTGCAATAATTAAATTATTATGTGTAATAAGGCAAATTTGAAAAGACTATCCATTTACTCACAAAATACCTGAAATGGTTACTTTATAGTTTAAGTGCGATTGCTTCCAAAATCGCTCTCGGAAACCCACATACGACAATATCTAATATCGCGCTACAATGCACTGGATAATTTGTACCGGCATCGCCCGTTACTCACTCAACTGGAAGGGGTATTGGTAAACCGATAGCAGACGACGTTTCATGCGGCGGAGTAAAGAGGAGAGGCTGTTTCACACTGGATGTACTTGAACAATGAGTAGTCGGCTGACGAAACAAGCAAGCATCGCTCGCTCCAACACATTTCATTTCCGCTCGAGCGCGGCTTCCTCTGCGCGACACCCACGCGGCCCCGCCCCCCGCCCCCGCCACGCCCCCGCACACCCCGCCCTGCGCTCGCGCTCGCGCTCCTGCGCGTGCCAGCCACGCTGCTTTAATTGAACCCTGACGCGCACGCCCCGCCGCCTCCCTTGATCATTAGGTGCTACAACGCCCCAAGGGCTGGGCGACGCGTGACAGTTCACGCACAGGTGTGGATTTCCGCCAGAGGATTGCGGATTTTTTGCGCCAAGTCGAATAAAGGAAGTTACTGTTATGACACGTTCATTATATTTCCTGCCTTGTGCTAATTCATGACGTTTTATCACACACCTTACAATTCATATTTTTTATTAAATGGGTTTATGTTATTTATAGCATTGTTTGCAACAAATATTATAAGAAATAATATTTTTTAGTTCGATGTACATTTCTAAATACGATTTTATAGATGTATGCAATTATTAGGAGAAATTAATTTTTCAATAAAAATAACGTTAGTGAATACGCCAATTAATTATTCTCTCACATGACAGATGAATTTTTCTTAACTATAAATGTAACATGGATGTCTGATGAAAAATATTACACTGATATATATATATATATATATATATATGTATATATAAATTTCCAATGCTCAGAAACTGAAAGAAAACTATGCAGCCACCGCAACGCGAGGGCATTTATGTTTTCGTTAGAAACCAGGAAACTCCGGGAAAGTCCAAAACTGTTTCGATTTTGGCTGAAGAATGCGAATATTTAATTGTATTATTTATCCTATTCTCAAAGTGTGCGTGCTAAGTTATCAATGACACTGCTTAGATTACATCTAACCTCATGTGAGAGCAAGGGCTCCACAGAAAGTTCTCTCCGCCGTTAAATATTTGCTATTCACGAATTGCGTTGTGGAAACTTTTTAATATCGTTGATTTCTAAAGAACTGGTATACGGTATTTGTAAGTAGCACATACAAAATTGCAGTACTCTTGACGGTTTTTGTTAAAATATTTAATTCATTGCTGTAATACACGGGACTTTTTATATTTTGTTCTTGAGCAGTGTGTATGCTACTTTCTGGAAACAATTGTATGTGATTTTTCTCGGTAGAATTTTTCCACGATACAGACTACTAGTACGCTACTAGTTTTGGTTTATTGGTGATCTGTTGTTGGCGGAATTCCAAATAAAAGAATTAAGGCAATTGTCTTGGACTACATTATTTAATACAAGAGCAGCTTTCGATGGCTTAGCTATGATCGTGAGTTACCTGCTGTTGGAAAGCCAGAAAACGAAACAATCGTTTCCCTGACTGCCGATAGCAGATAACTGACACATGATTTCCAATAAACGCAGATATTGATACACAACTATGCAGCCTCCGCCATATGGGATGTTCTATGCTTTTGTCGGATACCCAGGGACTTGAGAGAAATGCAAAAACAACGAAAAAGTTCTAATTTTGACAGAAATGCCAATATTTTCATTGCGTTATATCGCCTTTTACGATACTGCCCTACCGATTGGACTAGTAGTAACAATGAAACACTGCTCCGACATATGTAGCGCCATGCAATAACAAGGTTCAAAGGAAGTTGCCGCTAAATAAAAATAAATAGCAAACTTGCGTTATGGAACAGAAATCTTTTCATATACAGATCTGATACAATACTATACTGTACTATAATTCCAGTATTCGTGAAGACTGTGTTAAAGTAAGTAATTTGTTGTTCTTGACGTGCGTGCATGCTACTTTTTGGGAAATTATTTTTGTGTGGTATTGTTTAGCAGCATTTTGCTGTTGTAGGCCTAGTATACATACGTAGTCACACATATTGGGCTGCATCGGAAAAATCGAATTCAATGGCCTAGCGAAAAAATGAGTTTTCAATGTAAGAACATCTGCACCTAAGAAAACGTTTTAAATGAGTTTAAACCTACAAACATACCGTTTCTCGTTTTCGATACTTTTCAGAACTAAGGAGTGTGATGACCGCCCTTGTCAGATTTGAACCGAGCATTTAGTTAACATGGGGTCTGTGAGTTCGTCTTTCTGCTGGCGCCTTTCCATACAATTATCCTAATTGGTGATAACGCGTCGCCGCGCGTCGCTACACTCCGAGTCACGCTCTCATCTCAAAATGGTAACTGTCCTTCATCTCAAAATGGTACTGCTCCTACCGATTGACTATTGTCACTCGTCTTTTGTCTATTCTGATTGGCACCCATTGTGCTCCACCCTGGCGCCCTAATCTCGCTCACCCTCGCCGCGCCATAATCCGTTTGCTACTGCGACCTACCCGCGCGACCACTTGAGCATTTTATGGCAGATGCGGCGTCCCAACCTCGATTCGCCACGGGTTCGCCACCGATGCGCGTCTCTGATCGTTATTCCTCCGTTCTCGCACGTGCGACAAAGATATTTCTGTTTGCTGCCATTTCTTTGTATCATCTTTATTTCAGATGGGTCGTTCATCATAGGAGTAAATTTATTTCATCAGTATTTCGACGGGTTTTTGACTGACGTGATGCCCACTTTATACCATCATAATATCAGATCATACCACATTACGTCTTTGACTCAGTGTCCAATATTAGTAAGAATATGCTATTTTACGTTAAAACGAGAGAAATAGACACTTTTCAAATGATAATAGCTTCATGAATTTTTATCTAAGATATTTTTCTTTTATTTAAAATGGAAGGTCAAAAATATTTTTTGAAGAATCATGCTTCGAACAATTTAACCACTTCACAACAATAGGTAACAATTTAAGCCCGCGCAGTCGGTGCTCTTACAGTTAATGAATCGCATTTGAGCCGCACTTATGTGTACGATTAATGTTTCCATGTCACGTTGCATTGAACATATTTGTAGAGGTATCCGTCGGGTTCGAAAATAAGTACTTTACAGAAACTAGTTATTTAAGTGGTTTGGAAACCGATGAACCAGTCTTCCTCTGTTTTGCATAAGTCTAACAGTCACCGTTCTATCGCTCTCGCCGTCCTGCTCCGCGCATATGTATGTATGAGCGCTTTTCACGGTGTAATTTACACGAAAAACTTAACCTTCTTGCACTCGCGTATTTTAATGTCACAGGCGTGATTGCAAGGCGGTACTTTTGCACAGACGAAGTTCATAATAAGTGCCCGGTTCACATATTATAGCATCTTTTCATCGTGAGTCAAGAAGGAATTTATTAAATAACATCAATTACACACGTACCTGAGTAAAATAATTTACAAAAATATATTTTAGCTATTTCCTATAAGAAAAATAGTTTAGTTCTGGCTAATGTGACATAAAAGAGAATAGTGAAGAAAAAAATTAAAAACCTAGATTAAAATCTAACATATTACAATGTCTTTTAGTAAAATTGAAATACAATTTCCGAAATCACTTAACTACAGTAAATCCCCTCTGCACAAATTAGGATTTCGTTTCAAGTTATAAAATAGTTTTTTTTTTATTTCCAAACATCAATATTCATAATACTATAAATTCATGGTATCAATATTATTTACCGTGCTTTCAATAACACTATACCATACCTTCTGAATTATCATTGTCCTGTACACAAAGAAAGCAAACAACTTTCCTTGTTGTATGATTCTTATATTTCTCTCATGTTTATTGCTCAACCGTGTGCGTGTTATTATAATTACTACACACCTCATCGTCATAAAAAAAGCTGCATCCCGAAGACCGTACTGATCCGCTGCAACTCGGTGGGTATTTTGCACACCATTTGCTAAGCCAATGATTTCGTTTTCACGGGCGGCCACGCACTGGGGGGTAGGAGGTAGGTGCTTGACGTCGCGCCCACCGGTCTAGATAAGAGGGCTTCAAACAGACGCGCTGGCCATTGCGACATCGGGTAGCGTCGCTAGAGCGTCATCTGCACATACACTAAGCCTCTGCGACGCTTTCGACTGCTGATGGTCCAGTTAGACGCGTTCGAGAGGGGCTGCATTGTGGGTGTGCAGGAGGCTGGTTGGTTCTGTCGCCGTATTGCTCACCACACAGGTCGTATGGATACCACCATAGCCCGCTGTTGCCGGCAATGGATTGAGGAGGCATGCACACACGAAAGGCAGGATCTGGACGTCTACCACACACCCTGAGGAGGGAGGACCGATGGATTGTCCGCCACGCGCAAACAGATCCACGGCAACGATTGGTGCTATTCAGCGGATTGTGCAGCCTGAACTGTCACATCCTGTAAGTGTCAGAGTCATTGGTAGGTGGTTGCACAATCCGAGGCTCGCCTCACGCCGACCGTTACGAAGCCTGCCACACTCCAGCATCGTCGCTACAGACTCGCCTGTCAGGAACGATGGACTTGGGCCATGCAGACTGGCAGCGGGTCTCTTCAGCCACGAGTCTCGCTTCTGCCTTGATGGCGACGTCCAGCGGGTCCGTGTCTGGAGGCGCAGTGGGGAGCGCCACGACGAGCGATATATGGTATACCATCACACGTCCCGCCAGCCTGGTGTGATGGAGTGTGGCACGATATCCCATGGTGCTCGTTCCCGCCGTGTTCCTCGGAGGTACCGTGACAGCCGCACGGTTCAGGAGATCCTGCAACCGATGGCCCTGCCGTTCGTGAACGCTCACGCCCATGCCCTATTTCAACAAGACAACGCGCGTCCGCATACCGTAGCCATCTCCCGAGCATTCCTTGCTGCCGTGAATACTCCGCCATGGCCAGCAGCATTGCCAGACCTGTCCCCGATCGAGAATGTTTGGGGTGCTATGGAGCATGCCATCAGGATCCCACCCCTACCCACCAATCTGCGAGAATTGCGCGCTCAGGTGCAAGCTGCATGGGACGGACTAGCACAGGACTTCATTCGAGACCTGTACAACTCCATGCCGCAACGAACGCGTGTGTTCGCCAACATGGCGGCCCCACGCCATACTAAATGTATCGTCTGTGGTCGTGTAGCGCAATAAATGTGGTCCTACAAATGTGAAGTGTAATCATTTTGTAATGCGTGGTCCCTCTACCTGTCTGCATCACTCCATGCTGAGCTCATACTTGTCATGAACATGTAAGTGTTACACTTCCAGTTTGATCAATTGTCTTGTTATACTACGCACATCACTCTATCACTTGCTATCGCCACCGTGAGCTACATGCCCTATGTACTGATCCAAGAATTACCATTCTCCAGTTAATATGTGGAATTACAATTACAAAACTGGAAGTGTTACGCTGCCAGCATGAACAATCATTTCGTTGAGTCGTGCGCACTTGCGTCATTCATCGCAACAACGCAATTTCATTGCGTTGCGTTTCATTGCACGCATTTCATTTTAGCTTCATAGAAGTAACAGTGCGGGGTTTTGCTGTTTCGTTCGCCAGCACGCTGCCATCGTTCCCCCACTTTCTACTCTGCAGGCGGATGACGTCACGCGTCTCTAGCACGCAGTCACCCTCCAAGCGCCCACAGTGGACGACTTCAGGGATTCCACTGAACAGAGTGGGCCATGTGTTTTTTATTTCAGCATACCGCAACATGCTGTGTTATTTTTAAATTTTATCCTGTTTTTATGCTAAATGTCAATTGCAATGACTTCAATCAGTCATCAACTGCATATGTCTTCAGCTATTACTATTATTTAAACGTTTTCAAGAGAAAATGCAGTTGCACAATTACAACTAGATGTATTTCTTAGTTAACATTAATTATGTTTTACTTTCCATCCAATTCATGCTTACTGAATTCTCCCGATGTGGTAGTGACATCCTCTCTAGATATAATATTTACAGGCAATGCGTCCACGTTGCATTCGTTAATGCGGTGGTCCTTCATGTTTACAACAATGCTGTCAAAGGTAAGTGGAAGGGATAGAAGTTAAATCGGCACCACACCTCATCAGTCCATGGCCTCTCGGTCAACACCCACCAAGTATCGTTATTTTTATTGGTGTTTGAGCACAGATACAACAAAAACAAGGCAAAAATCCTGAGCAAACACATTCAACCGTCGCAAGACGGTGTGTTGACGATGGTCACTTACCGCGAATTTGGAGCGAATGCGAGTCGATATCAGGAAGGCGTTACCACTCTATGTGTCAATAAATAAGTAAAAGATGTCAAAGTTTCCCACCATGTGCAAGTCCCCAAGAGTAAACACAAAAGTCTTAGCACCGTTTATTTTTTAATGGCAGCATTTTCACCGCCTACGCAACCGAAAGAAGGGCACATAATTTACATCTATTAGAAAATTATTTCTTACATATTTTTGTTATTCTTCCGAGTTCTTTACCCTAAATGACTATTACTTTGTCCATTTTATTTTGACTTCTCTATAAACGCGCTCATTAATCACTTACTCATTCTGTAATCATCATTTGGCACACTTGTTGCGTCAGTAAATATGATAAGTTCTGTTTCTGATCCATCAAGACTTTGAACTACAAATACATATGTAGAATAAGGCTACAAATAGGTTACATAATAAGGCGAGATTTTACAGACATTTGAGTATTCACAGTGATTTCTTGTTGACTTGAGGTGCAGATTGTCCTCACATTTATTTGGCTAATCATATTCATCAGGTTTTTTGTGTTTTTGACAATCAACTCCCATAACTTGTATCTCATTAATAACACAGGAAGATAGAAAATTTTTAAAACATTCTGATTTTACTAAAACATCATATTTGACGTTTCGGAGCAATATGAATGGCTCCTTCTTCAGGTACATTGAAACATTACTACTTTAGTCATTCATTAACTGATGTTAGATCACTGGCACGTTGTAAACAAGCGGTTGCAATGACGTGAGAAAGCCCTCTCTGTTCTTATTCACAGTTCTTCATAGGATACGACCTTGATCATTATTACACCGTCTAAAGAACACTTGTATGAAAGGGTATAAAATCAATAATTAATTAAAAATAATAATTCTAACAGTTCAACAATATTTCAACAATAGCTAAAACCAATGAAACCTTATAAATTTAGCTTGGATGCAAAATGGCCTTAACGTTATAATGCACTGACAAATCAATCCACGTTTTCTGGACCTTGGGCTTTACCTGTAATTTTTTATGATCTAACATCCATTAGCGAAATGGCTAAGGTAGTAATTGTTTCAATGTACCTGAAGGAGCCAGACTATTGCTCCGAAACATCAAATGTGTTGTCTTAATAAAATCAGAATGCTTTAAAAAAATTATATAATCTTCCTGTTTTATTAATGGGACAAAAGTTATGGGAGGTGTTTTGTCAAAAATAACAAGGGTCTGATGAATATGATCAGCCAAATATTCACAATGATTTCAAGATCTTGATGTTTCTTGAGATAAGCCTACAATACTTGTGATTTTCTTCAGTCAAACATGAAAATATTAAAATATCAACAATGTAGGCGTAACAGAAATAAAAATCTTGAAGCGCTGAACCATAAATATTTGAAATCC
Source organism: Acheta domesticus (assembly GCA_031308135.1). Lineage (NCBI taxonomy): Eukaryota > Metazoa > Arthropoda > Insecta > Orthoptera > Gryllidae > Acheta > Acheta domesticus. The sequence goes on from JAHLJT010007161.1 coordinate 36,918, forward strand.
TTGAGCAGTATTACGTACCCAAAAATCATATGAACAACTCGATGAAGCAAATATTATGGCAATTGCTATTTTTGATGCGTCGTCTGGATGATCATTTTTGTATACATGCTTTTACTTGATATAACACTGAAATTATTTTCTAAACATGTAGTTCAAAGAGGATATGACGTATCTTGTAAGAATCGGGATTAATGCGCAAATTGAGTCACCGATAACCCAAGGTCGCCATCCTGTAGTTGTCTTGGAACCAAGTGCATGGTTTCCCAGAACTCTTGTAGTTCCCAGGGACACCTGGAGCAACGAATGAGACCTTCGTTTAGTAGCAGTGCCCTAAATTCAGACAGCTATCGCTAATCTTCCAGGGGCAAGGCGCAGAGTTTTAAGCGATGGTTCTGGTGGGGTAACAATATGATTATACGTGGAATGACGAACAATACGTGGTGTTCCAGATGGTCCAATAACGTCCGGAAATTTTTTTCAAAAAAGAATGAATATCGTCTGAGTTGTGACAAAGTTTGATCCTAGATTGAACTGAAAGTCGACTAACATATGTATTTGTTAAATGTTTTTTATGGATACATTATTTCTGATTCTTACAATGGGACAATAATGCGTAAAATTTACGAATGATTCACAAATCTATCTGAGAAAATATGGAGTTCTACATAAAAATGACATGTCCAGACAAAATGACGCGTGAGATCTAAATTCAATGTGATTCTACTAGCGCCAAAAGTTAAACGCTTGTGTTGTCTGTTATCAGTTGAATACATCGGATGGCTTCCTATTATTAATTTCATTAGGAACACTCGATATTTTTGACCCAATATCATTAAGAATGCAATTTTGTCATTCAATCGAACACGACCAGACGGGTAGATGTTGGATGATCATGTACTGTTATTATTAACCGTCCTGTTAGTTTCTCGTTTAAAGGCTTCCGGCTTTTCGCATTTGCTAGCTTTATCAGCGAACAGTTTATTATACCAGAACAGACTTTTAGGGTTACTAATATCTGTATATTGTTTTACATTCAAATGCCTGGGATGTCAACGTGTGATCAGATAACGTGATGGAAAATGTTAGGTTTAGTTAAATACGTATTGATCCGTCAGTGTTCCATGTTAGAAGATATTTGACGTAGTTGCGAGAGATCTCCATATTAATGTCTTGTTCATGTTAATTGCTTGATCACGTAAAAATGAGAATTGTTTTGAAGTGGTTGAATTTCCTTGATTTTTCTACTAAATGTGCTAGTTGATCATATCTACACCACTTGGGGTATGTAATATCGTTTGGATATGTAGCGTAAACTTTGTGTTCGTAATGTTTCAATCAGCTGCTTGCCACCCACGTGTTATTTCCTAAAGCACGTAAATGCGAGGAAATAGGATGATACGCGATTTCCAAATTATTCTTTCACGAACTGTACTTTAATGGGACATTTGATGGCTACTAATAGCCGTTTAATGAACTCACTCTTGAGTGTTGTAATTTGCGGTTTCTGATGGAGGAGTACTTATTACATCAACCTCGCATGAATAAGTTTGTTAACTGTAAAATAACATGCGTATTTTTTTCATTATTGATACTTGATAAAAAAATTGAATCTATACTTGCGCAATCCATACTGTTGGTCTCTCTGGCAAAAACGTAAGAATATTGGGACTAATCTACGGTGCTGAAGAATAATAAGGATTAGCATCGCCATAGTGACACTGCGACAAAAGCCTCCAACAGGCGTGCCGCCAGAGAACATTCGTTTCAAAGTAATTACATTATATATTGTCACT